>CM037877.1:47520183-47662683 GCA_021292165.1 Shinisaurus crocodilurus
CAGCACCTCCTCCACTGTCTCAGAGGGTCCCCCAACCCCCAGAGCATATTTTTGAGGGAAGATGGGGGCTACAGATGGAGGTGGAATTGACAAAAAAATGTCTTCTCCCCCATTCCACCAGCAGGATTCCTCCACTGGATCAGAAGCCTTCTCTGGACAGAAGGAGCTCTTCTGTCAGTGGGAAGCTTATTCTGGGTCCAAGGCAGCATTGTCTTGCTCAAGGTCACCCAGTGTGTCTGGTTGAGTTCTTAGAAGATGTGCTCCCAGCGCTCCAGGCCTAACCATATTTGCTTTTTATCTTTTCATAGTTAAAAATGTGCAACATATAAAGAAAATGTAAATAAAAGAATAAGAAAAATTGAAACAATAAGAATAAGGAATGGTACTACAAGTCATTCTCATGAGGAAAAGTATACCTATGTGATACCTGTGTCTGTGGATTGCTAAGTTGCTTTCGGTCTCTCTACATTGCCTGCATTGGACTCGCAAGTACGCAGAGTTTATGTTATGATTTTATTCATGGGAGCGATTTGTATAAGGTCTCATGAATGGAAGTCATTCCAAGGGAAGCTGCCTTTATGGTCCTAGGACAAACCAGTTATGAAATCAAACTGAATCATCTCTGGGTTGAAAGGCGGGGGAGCAGGGGCAGAAATCAAAAGTCTTAAAGTGACGGGAGTTCCTTACAATTGCAACTGTTGTGAATAAAGGAGAGATGCTTGTACTGTACTTGAAATAAGAGAAATACTTTGGCAGGTCATCCATAGAAAGCTACTATGGTGACATATTACTCACAAGGGCAAAGGTACAGTACTCTCAGGCACTGGAGAGGTTGAGTAAGAGGCTGAAAACAAAGGAGGGGACTGCAGGGTGGGGAATGGTCACATTTCAATGTGTCAGAAAGTTAACAAATGGATGCCAAAGGTCCAGCACTAGGACTGATGTTAATCTATATAAATGATCTGAAAGGGGTTGGGGCAACAAGGTGACAACATTTACAGATGACACGACATGACTGGGTTTGTCAGGAGTAGAGAACATCCATGGTACTTAAGGGATTTAAGTGAATGTGCTAAGCATGAAGGTAGACAAAATTCATTGTTTCCAAGAGCATGCAACATTAATTACTGATATTTATCAAAACTTCCTAAATGACCTCAAGCTATTTGAAAAGAAGCTGTTGTTGAACTGCAAAGAAGAGTTCAAGAAAGGCTCTGGATTGCTTAGACACAGAAGGGAAGAAATTAGAACTATATGAGGAGTTACAACAAATAAGGATATTACCTGTCATAACATTATCATGGAAATCAATAGGAGACCCTTACGTCCTCTGTTCCTCTCTGCTTCCCTTCCCTCTGTAAGATATCTTAATAAATGGAACTGGCTGAGAATTTATAGGTGGAAAATTAGTAATGTGAGACAGTCTTAATGAATAGGGGAATGAAAATGAATATTTTTGAAGGAGAAGAGAAAGTATAGGAGACTATGGGATGCCCTTTTTAAGAACATCAAAACAAGTGATCATGCAAAGACATTCCCAACTGATAATTGGGAATTGTTCTGGCTGGGATCCAACTTTCCTTCCTCATACATGACTGGAAAGTGCTCCATTGATGCATGAGAAGGGAGAATTTTCCTTCCATCAGCAGCTCCACACACGTCCTGGACTACCACACTAGGAGACCGTTAACGTTGGGGTTGCTGGAAGCTCCTGCTGGAAGAGGGAGGTAAAAGCCCCCATGTATAGGCCATGTGAGCTGCTTTGTATCTCTCAGTCATAGGGATAGATGAAATTGTCCATTTTGGTTTCTCCCACATTCACATTTTTTTTAAAAAAATATCAAGTTCTTTCCCCTCTGAATATGAAGAAATATGCAAATTTTGGTCCATTCTTAATCAAAACCAAACTGAAATGAAATTCTCACCCATCTGCCCTGGTCAAATTCAGTAAGTACAACAGTTCCCAGAACGGAGAGGATCATGTTGTACCTACTTGCCACACAACTGCTAAAGATGAGGAATCTATCAGAAAAAAAGACGAGGCAGGCAACCCTACTTCAGCACCACACATGCAGGGATTCAAAGCCAGACATTTAAGAGCTAAGCGCTCAAAGCCCTCTCTCTGCCTGGATGGTCACATCTGTCCATTTTGGTTTCTCCCACATTTGATTTTTTTTTAAATCTCAAGTTCTTTCCACCCTGAATATGAAGAAATGTGTGAATTTTGGTCAATTCTTACAAAAAATGAACTGAAACCAAATTCTCACTCATCCCTACGAGTCAGCTCAGCCATTGATGTCAATGTATTCCCCCTTAATATTCTTTTTCTACCATCTTAACATTATTTGCAGAACTTTATCCCGGATCTTCTCCCCGTGTCATTCCTTTTGACTATTTTTAAACTGGAAGCTGCTTTAGGCAGGGAACTGTTTCTTTTCTCTTTTTATGTATTCTTCAAGAACAAAATAGATGGGAATAACAACAACAACAACAACAACAGACTAAAGATATCCACCTTTTGCAGTTTTCACATGACTCACTTTCAGTAACCTTTATCATCCCTGCAGCTCACTTTTTGAACTATGTTCAATCCTTCTTGAACGACAGTGTCCGTAATTGCAGAACACACTGCCTCCAAGGGTTGAGTAAAGCAACACTATTATTAGTCCCTGCAACTTGGAAAAACAAACAACAAAACACCAATCTTCCTGTTCTGTTAATGCACTCTCTAAAATGACATTGGCCTTTGTGCCAAAGCAGCATACTGCTCAGTCTTATTTAATGTACCTATTATAAGCCCTCCATGGTTCTGAGAAGTGCTGCTGCCTGGCCAGTTCTTTCCTTTCTTGTGCATTTGGTGCTTCTTTCTCATGTGTCGCAGCGACACTTTGTATTTGCCCTTTTTCTGGGATTGCGTTTGCTGCTATCTGCCCAGCGATCACTTGGATCTACCACGGACTATATCATATTTCACTATCTCAATGAGAATATGGCAGCAAGAGAAAGGAGGATGCCAATGAAGGATTCAACATTCAGTACTGGCACAAGGGAGCAGATTTCACCAGAACGCTCAACACAATAAACCTCTGCTTGGTAGGTAGTATGATTAACTATTTTGTGTGCTTCATAAATGGAACTCAGCTGTAAGCAAAAAAAAAACCCCACTGCTCTTCTTCTGGTTGATTTTGCTATATCTTTTCTCCCACTGCTATCTTTGCAAAGATTGTATGCCATCTGAAAGGTTAGATAGCTTTCTACATGGATTCATGCATTTTCCACTACTCACTGTGGAACTACAGAACTACTCACTGCTGATCATGACAATGTGTAATTGAACAGCCATTATCTGCTGCCTCTAATCTGGGGCTAGGGAACCTGTGGTTCTCCAGGATTACTACTCCCCACATCCCTCACCATTGGCCAGGCTGGCTAGGACTGCTGGGAATTGGAGTCCAACAACACCTGGAGGGCCACAGGTTTACCATCCCTGCTCTAATCTATAGATGAGGGATGAGATGGTGTGCCCTAATCCATTCCTTTATTAGGGGACTTCATTTGAACCTCCTCATGCTTTGAAAGATTTTTTTCAAAAAAAAATATCATTATTCCTCAATCTATCTTAGAGCATTTACCCTTGGTTCCCATTTGCCAATGCATCCCAACTGATATTTTGCCCCTTTTACAGGAGCACAGTTTTAACAGCTAAGTTTTTTGACAGGGACGATCAGGGTTTTTTCACAGGGACATGTAAAAAAACAAACCCTAATTACCCCTGTCCAAAAACCTGGTTTAAAAGGAAGCCTGAGCATTGACAGCTATCAAAGTTCCATGCTCCCGTAAACAGGCACCTTGAGTCTCAGGAAAGGGTGGGAAAGATGCAGGACACTGAGAAGAGTCAGGTCCCGCCAAAAAATAGTTGAGGATCTCATCACATTCTCCATTCTCTCCTTCTCCCTAGTATGCTTGGAGTCTCTGGCAATTTAGCAGCAGCATGGGGTATGGCCATGGTGTTCCACTAGTCCCTGAATGACTACGAGTTCTCACATTGTGATATATTTAATAGGCATTCCTTCCAGGGGAGGCTGGTGACTCCTATTTCAGTGGGACTCCTAGCCCTAATCCATTTGGAGCTTTATAAGAGCTATCCATGGTGCTGAACTCTATCCCCCGAATAGGTTCACTGCCATGGAGTACCATGGATAGCTCCTATAAAGCTCAGAATAAAATTGCAATGTATAAGGAGCAGGACCGGTGCAGGGCAGTTTGGCGCCCCAGGTGAAAAAATATTTAGCGCCCCTCCTCCAAAGCAGCAAAAAAAAAAACCCTGCGCCGCCACCACCAACCTACCTTCCCCCCCGCCCTGGCTGCGGCGGCGGCGGCTGCTGCTGCTGCTGCTGTGGCTGCTGCTGCTGCTGCTGCCGCCTCCTCCTCCTCCTCCTCCTCCTGAAGTGACGCGACGGGACCCCCGCGCTGTTTTTTGCCGGGGGGGAAACCATGGCAACAGGGCTGTTTAAGCCCTGTTGCCCTGGTTCCTCTTGCCAAAACAACGCGGGCGGGGCTCCGGAAGCGACGCGACGCGGAGAAAGTAGGTGACGGGGGGGTTGGGAGGGGTGATGGCGGCGGGAGGCGCAGCGGCAGCGAGCGGGAGGGCGGCGGGAGGCACAGCGGCAGCGAGCGGGAGGGCGGGGGGAGGCGCAGCGGCAGCGAGCGGGAGGGTGGGGGGAGGTGCAGCGGCAGCGAGCGGGCAGGCAGGCGGGGGGAGGCGCAGCGGCGAGCGAGCGGGTGGGCGGGCAGGGGGAGGCGCGGCGCCGGCGCCGGCAGCGGGAGGGAGGGTGGGGAGGCGGAGGCCTGGCGGGATCCTTCTCACAGCTGGCGGGGGCGGCGCAGTGGCGGCGGAGGCCTGGCGGGGGCGGCGCAGCGGCAGCGAAGAGGAGCGCAGCGTTTCCGCGCCCTCTTCAGCCGTGCGCCCTAGGCAACCGCCTAGTTTGCCTAGCAGTAGCGCCGGCCCTGATAAGGAGCCGCACCGAAATAGGAGTCACCAGCCTCCACTAATTCCTTCCCACGGTCATATTATTTACTCTTCCTTCTGGCCTGCAGTTTGTCAATTTTTGAGGTATCAGTCCTTGTGAGTGGAATTCCATTGGCTGAACTGGACCTAGCCTAGCTCTCTCTGACTTGGAATGCTTGTTTGTCCTCAGCTGGTTACCTATGTCCTGTGGGGTGGAGGGATTCATTTGTACAACATCACTGAATAAATTCATAACAGCATTTGACCTACTCTCATCAGCAAATTTCAGAGATAAGAGAAATTTGTTTAGGAAGCTACATGAAATGTGTATGCACTTCACAAGAAACACTCAAATAATTGGCACTAATTGGCATCCTTGCTGGCAGTGTCACCGAAGAGATCAAGGTGCAATACACACAGGTGGAAATGTTCTCTGACTTGCAAGGGTGGATGTTTTAGGTCAAGGTTGCAGCTTTTTGAAGTGGAGCTGATCTGTTGTTGCCAGTGCAGAACCCCTCAGTGGATACTTGGAGGTTTGATCTCCAGGACTGTCACTGAGAACCAAATTAACTTACACACAAATAAGGATGTTTGTAAGTGAGTTATTTTTACACCCATGGAAGAAGGCATATGCATGTTTCAGAACTCAAACTTATCAGTACTTTACATTGCATTTCCACTGTGTGCCTTTGTTTGGGTGTGTTTAGTAATGTTTCTTAAATTTTGATCTGGTACAAAGCCTTTCAAAAGACACTTTGTCACTTAAACATTTAGTGGGGATAAACTTTAAAAATGAAAACTGTGCCACCCTCATTATCTCTGGGAAACAAATGTGGCATGGAGCATTTCTCAAAATAGCTTATGAAATGTGATAAATTTTGCATAAACATTCTTATTGAAAGTAACCAGTCACAGTCAAAGAGATAACAAGAGAGAGAAAAAACACCACCCCATGGTGTTCTAGTATGGATGAACGGATTTTGTTAAATCCATTCTGTCTCTGTTTTGCAGATTGTCAGGTATCTTTTGTTTCGTCATCCACTCATTGATGGAATCGGTTTTCTTTTTAACCAGAACTTTTTTCTGCTTGCGCAAATGCACATTAGTTAATGCAAATTAGCGCCAGTTTGCATTAAGAATGCACATTAACACATTTGCATGAGTGTGCCTTAGCAGTAATGCGCATTAGTGCAAATTCCCACCCAAAGTGAAAAACTGGTTTGCAAGTTCTTGAAAAAAGCCAGTCTGCTGCAGAATTCACTGTTTCGATTTATAGATATCCGAACTTCATTTGAATCAATTGCAGATTTCTCTGAGTCTGACATCCCTAATTCTAGTTAATCCAGAAAGTTCATCATGGAAATCCATTCCCCAAATGAGTAAACAACCAGGCCAACTAGCCACAAATAAGATTAAGTTGTATTAATTAAGTAAGTTGTATTAATTAAGTTGTATTAATTAAGTTGTATCCTATGCATAAATGATAGGATAGAAAACTATTCTTTCTTGGGCTGATCGATGAATTAAGACAACCCAGGTAAGGGTGATGTGCATTCTTTAGGGTCCTTTGAATTTGCCACCCTGCTTTAATAACCCACATATGGGGTCATCTGGCCCAGAGTACAATGTTTGTATTTTGCTTTAACAATTCTGTAACAAGGTGAAGTGGAACACTCCAGAGGATGGCTATAATAGCTTTATTGCCTTTTTCATTATTAAGACCTCTTAAGATAATTGTTTTCAAAATTATCATACAAGCTTTTCTGAACTTCCAGTATGAGCACTGATTTATGTGGTCCGTGATTTCATTTCTGCTCTGTTTCCCACTGTGTTAATTTTCATTAAGTTCATTATGTCTGAGACCTCTTAAGGGATTTATTTAAAATTCATCTCTTGATTAGATCCATCTTGTATACTTTTCTGCTGGAACAATATCTATTTTTTTGTCCCAAAGATAGCAAGAACTGAGTTATGGTGGTAATGCTGTTCCCTAAGAGTGTCTGCATTAAGTGTATTAGCAATATTAATATGTTGCTGTAATTATTTTTTGATGCACATAAAACATATAGGATTTGATGAGGAATGGTAGATTTAACACAAGTAGGTTAGTGAAATAATATTGGTTAGACAGTTCTCATATTATTATCTTCTTTTAGATAATATACAGGATGAACTTGAAAATAATAAGTCAATATAATTTTATAAGATTAAGTGAGTCACTTCATCAGAGAGTAAAGCATGTAGATATTTAATTTAAAAAACAGCAGTTTGCAGCCTGGCATAAAGCTTTCCCTAAAGACATTAAACATTATCTTCTTGACTGTAATACTCATCAATATAAAAAGCAGCTAGCACAGTACATATATCATAATGGATGTATTGTGTATTGTGTTGTTGTTGTTGTTGTTGTTGTTATTATTATTATTATTATTATTATTATTATTATTATTATAGCTGTGCACAAATGGCCTCTTGAAATTCTCCAACCTATTTGTGGGCAGAAAAGTTGGGTGAACAATTTCACCAAATTGTTCCAGGAGGAGGAGAAATTATCCCAGAGTTTCTCGCAGGGAGGGCTCACCATTGGCAGAGGTTGTTGCACTGCACAACTTCTTTCTTTTTTCTTAAAGGTTTTTGCGGGTTTTTGTGTGTGTGCGCGTTTTGCACTGCCACTGCAAGTGTGGCAACAGCAACAACTGTGTTTGCAGCATTGTAGGGAGGAGAAGATAGGCAGCCACTACACCCAAACAAAAGTGAAGAAAATTTGGAGAAGATTATGCAAAGCAGCCTTTTATATCTGGGGGTGGGGGCAGGGATGGGGATTTTAAAAAAAGAAAATCTCAGACCTTTTCTGAGAAATGTTGGCTCCACTCTGGTTGTAATTCCTCAGGGTTCAGCACCTTCTCCAGGGTCTTCCAAACATTAAATTTCTGAAGGGTGTTTGTGGATACATCGTCTCCAACGCAGCTGAGTATAAAATAGTGCTACTGCCCTGAAAGCCCTCGAGCAGGAGTGAGGGGATAGTATTGTGTCCAGACCCAGGGTAGAGGTGGAGCTAGTGCTGTGCGAAATCTGTCCTCCAATTTCCTGAAAGTTTTCTTTCCCCATGAGGGAGGCATCCATTTTTCTGCCTCATTGTAATCTCAGTACGTTTGAGAGCCAGTGTGGTGTAGTGGTGAGAGTGTTGGACTGGGACTGGAGATCTGGGTTCTACTCCCCACTTGGCCATGAAACTCGCTGGGTGACTGGGCCAGTCACTGACTCTCAGTCTAACCTACCTCACAGGCTTGTTGTGAGGATAAAATGGAGAGGAGGAGGATTATGTAAGCCGCCTTGGGTTCCTTGCAGGAAAAAGGGCAGGGTATAAATATAATAAATAAATAAATACATTTTATAATTTATTTTGAATTCATTTTGGTGGTGTTTTTGAACTTTTCTAACCACTGTGAGGTGGCTGAGGGTGCTGTGTGTCTTTCTTTCTTTCTTTCTTTCTTTCTAAACACATCTCTCCATTGCACTGCAACCTCCCAGGCTGCCTGCACTTTCTGATCTGAAAAGGCCTGTTAGAGGAATTACCTCATGATGTCTCCCTTCAATCAGGCTTTAATTGAAGTACAGAAAGCCGAGGAGGCTACAGATTGCTGGGGAGATTATTGTATAATGAAAGACAGGACAATCACGCATACTCCTTGGCCACCTCATAAGTAAAGTAAGCCCAAGAACCTTGAACCCAACCTATGAGAATTTATCTGAAATTTCTTCTCATTTGAATTTCTTTTTGAAATCAATTTTTTCTATAATGGTTGACCAATATGTGGGATAAATTTTTGCCACAGCGATGATGATGATGATGATGAGTAGCAGCAGTAATAGGATATTTTATATATTTCTTTATATTCTGATTTAAAACATCTCTCATAAAGGAGAAATCTAGCAGCCACTACTTTGGGGAATACTCTTAGGGCCGGTTCACACGACCCAGGCTGCCGGCGGGGGAGGAACCACGGGGCCATCTGTGGGGTCCGGCAGGGCGCCGCACACGACCAGTGCCTTGCGCGCGTGGGCAGTCCCCGCACCACAGTGTGGGCCTCCCGGCGCTAGGGGGCGGGGCCCCGGAATGCCCAGAGGGGCCGCTTGCCCCAACAGACTGGAGCGGCGGCGGCTCCGGCCGCTCTGGGCTGCCGTCTCTGTGGGGACCCCGCGGGACGACCGCCCACTCTTCGGACGGCACGGTGACCACACGCGGTAGGGGCTTACCCCTCTACCGACCATGGCCACTTTGCGTGCGTCCTGCCCGTGGCTGTCCCGTGGGGGCACCCCCAGCCGGTGTGCACACGACACGGGAACCGCGGGGGACTTGCGGTTCCCGTGTCATGCGAACAAGCCCTGAGTCTTTCTTTGCCTCCCCCCACTGCCCCAGTCAATTCACCTTGATTAACCAGGGGTCATAAGCATGGAGGAACAGGCTTCTGAATTCCTGTCCCTAGCTGGAAGGGAGAACTGTGTGTACAAACCCAGTGGGAGAGCACATGTATTGCATACAAAATGTCCCATCTTCAATCCCCTGCGTGTCCAGGTAGGGCTGGGAAAGACTTCTGGAGAGCTGCTATCAGTCAGGGTAGATAATAGACTCTGAGATAGAGATAGACTCTGCCGGACAGTTCCAGCCACTGGAACTAGTACTATATGGTTGTGTCCCTGAAAAAGAAGAAGCTGGAATTGTGTCAGTTAGTTGTCTGGGAAGAAGCAGAAGGAAGCTGGATTGGCCTTCTCTCTCTCTGGTTCTTCTCCCTATGAAAAAGAAAACTGACATGATCCCAGCCTCTTTTACAGGACTATATGCACAGCTTTAGCTACTGGATTGGAGCAAGACTTACGTAGTTGTACTTAGAGTGGACCCATTGAAATCAATTGGACTTACTATTAAGCCCCATTGGTTTCAATAGGCCTACTCTAAATATGACTAAATCTGAATTAAACCCTCTGTAAGCATATACTTTGGAATTGGGGCCACTGGATTATATGTGAATAAAATGCACCTTGATTTCCGGACAAGGAGAAAAGGACAGGAGGTGATGTAAGCTATATTTGACAATGTCAGAAGAAAGTACAGTATGTACATTTTTAGTGATGGAATGAAACGGTTCTTACTCTTTCCTTGGTTATGTGATGTTTTTCTTGACACTTCTCTGATTGCCTATTCAGTAGGCCTTGTAAACACATGTAGCCTTGATGTGCAGAAGAGCTATTCCTTGAATTCGTTCCCCCCACCCCAACTCTCACTTTTCAGAGAATGTCATACATCATCCCACTATGGTTTACTGTACAACTTGTACATTAAGGCAATCAGCATTTAATATTTAACAATCTTTTTATAATATTTCAATTTCAGACAATTGTGCGGGGGTTTTAAATAAATTTGATGAGTCACACACACTTCAATTTGATATTCATTTTAAAAGCATTCACTTGTGGACAGAAGCTTGTTAGACAGTCAGTGGAAAATGTGTGGTATAAATTCCATACATTTACATCTGGTATGGTGTCTGCTAATGTTTCTGGTGTGGAGACAGTTGTGGTGAGTTTTTCTCCCTTCCTCATAATACTAGAATTTCCAGTGAAGCTAAATGGTGGGAGACTGAGGACAGACAAAAGGAAGTACCTCTTCCTACAGCACATAAGCTATGGAATTCACTTCCACAAGATGTTATTATGGCCACAAGCATGGACTGCTTTAAAAGGGGATTAGACAAATTCATGAAAGATAAGGCTATCAGCGGCTAGTGCTAGTGATGATTGCTATGGCCACCTCCTCCAAGTTCAGAGGCAACATGTCTCTGAATACTAGTTTCTGGGGAACAGCAGTGGGAGAGGGCTATTGCCCTCATGTACTGCTTGTGGGCTTCCCATAGGCATCTAGTTGGCCATGGTGGGAAACAGGATGCAGGACTACATAGGCCTTTGGTCTAATCCAGCAAGCCTCTCCTGAGAGTCGGAGGACCTTGAGGAAAGTCTGAAGATCTAGGGTAGAGAAGACTGCAGTGGGAGAGAAAGAATTGCTAAAATCTCGGCAGAGGCAGATTGCATGGACAGAGCACTCATGATGCTGGTAAGAATGGAGGAGATGTTGGAGATTTGAAAGAAGTCATTTCTTTGGGATGTTTCCACATAAGGAATGTACTTTGCATCCTCAATTGGTCGTTTAGTATTTACCTAGGGATGGATGAATCAGTCTATTTTTGGTTTGTGTCAGTTTTCCACATGTTCATTCATAAGTCCATTCTGTCCTTTTCTCACATTAATCTACATTTTAAAAAAATAAATCTGCACACACAATATCATGTATTTTTGATGTATTTTCTCTCAAAGTACACATTTCTAAATGTATTTTATCCTAAAATATGCATTTACTGGTGCATTTTAGTACTTTCTTTTTGAGCTGAGATCTGCATTAAAAAAATCAGAGAAGTGCAAAATCCAAAGGATAATTGCATTATGATCTGGGCACTAGTAAGGATCAGGTTGCTTTGCTTCAAAATATAAACTGAAAGAAATCCTGGGCCATCCGTAATCTAGGCCTTATGAAATGAACAATGGCCCTGAAGTGGAAATTCAGTTATATTGCCATCTCATGAACATGGGATACTGTTGTGTACACAAGTTGTGTTTGTACTACTGCAGTGCTCTGAGGTCTTCAGGAAAGTGGGTGTGGGCTGCATTACTTATTTGCCATGAGCAGGGAGTCATTCACCCACCCCCACCCCCCACGCATACACATTAAAAGCAAGGGCATTAGATACATAGACTGAAATGGAAGCCAGTCCTTAGAGCAGCCTTCCCCAACATGGCACCCTCCAGTTGTTTTGGACCAACTCCTATCAGTCCCAGGAAGCCTGGCTAATGGTCAGTAATTCTGGGAGTTGTAATACAAAACATCTGGAGGGCACTAGGCTGGGGAAGGCTGCCTTAGAGACAGTCTCAATTCAATCTTAGTTCAGACTCTCCTCTAGTTTTGTATTGGAAAGATGTTGAAAGAGTGTTGTGGTGAGTACTTGGAAGAGGCACAATGCGTTTTAGATGGATGTCTGATAGGAGCTATTGATGTGAGCTCTTAATAAAGTAATATATATTTGCTATTTCGCTATCTTTAATGCCATTTTTCTTTTGTTCTAACATGGGTACATGGGTACATCACTGTAGGATTTTATTGCCGCTTTAGCCTTGTGTATTGTAAACTGCAAAATAGTCTTGTCATGATAAACTGTTGAGTGTCCCCATGTAGCTGATGGTGATATTGACTTTCAGAGGAGTCTTCTTGCCATTGCCAAGTGCAAGCAGTCCCCCCCCCCTCTTTTTCTGGGAAGCTCAGTGGCGTGCTAATGAAAACATACTGCCTTCTTTTTGTGGTTTAGAAAAAAGGCTGGGCATCAATACGCCTGCAGTCCTTTTTGCTTGCCCTTTGTTTTGACCATCTGCAGAAAAGAATGCTGTGCTTCCGTGTTCCTAAGCTTAGTTAATGTGCAGCAGAATGTGGGCCATACTGAGTAAGCTACTTCAGAGTGTGGGTTGATGCTGGGAAATCTACTTTATTGGAAAAACCATTTCAGTGTATATATGAATTTCTTATTACCATGAATTGGAAGGGAAACAGCTTGTCATTCTTAGAACAGTCAGCAAAGTATAGTCCAATGTAGCATTTAGTGATGGGGAAGATACTTTTAGGGAAAGCATAAGGCTAGGATAATTTCCATGTGAAAATCACAAAATTCAGGAATTCCTACCCTAAATGGTCAGTGTGATAGCCTCTATCCTGCACTACAACATCTGCTGATAAAATAAAAAGGTCTTTATAGCAAGGGTTGTTTTTTGTTGTTTTTTTACAGTATCATCAATTAAGTACCACAATTAAGGATCACAAATGATTAAATACATTTTCCAGGGTGGCATTAAAACCTGTAGCAGCCTAGGATTATTGAGCAAAATAATAGTAATTTATGGCTGCAGTCCTGTACACATTTATCTGGGAATACATCACATTGAACTAAATGGGACTTATTTCTGAGTAGGGATGGGCGAGCCGCCCAGCACTCAAGTTGGTGCGCAAGTTGAGCGCGAGCACCAGTTGAGACAATCGCCAGACTTCCGGGTCCCTGGCGCTACGTTGTTTATGTAGAAAACAGCCTAATTTGCACAAATTACAGCCTAATTTGTGCAAATTACAGCCTAATTTGTGCAAATTAGGCCATCATTTGCACAAATTAGGCCGTTTTCTATGTAAACAACATAGCTCCAGGGAAACCGGAAGTCGCTTCCCCGCCTTGGCTCGCAAGAATGTGAGTCAAGCCAGGGAAAAGGTAGGGCAAGTGGAATGCGGGGGATCGAGCCTGGCGGGTTCACCAGACTTCCACCCCCCAATCGAGCTCCGCGCACATCCCTACGTTCTGAGTAGACATGCATAGGAGTACACGATAATATTATTATTCTCTGTAATAAATCTTTTAAAATATTGATTTTACAAAAGCTGTCCTATTCAATAAGAAAGGTATAACACAACATCTTTCTCCTGCCCTCCAGAGTGATTCTATTCAATAATTTTTTTAGAAGAAAATAATAACTATAGTTGCAAAATATTTGGGATTTAAGAATATCTTCCTAGAGAAGTATGAAACCATGTGTCAGATCTGCCCTGTGAAAACTCCAAATCTGGTTTTGCAGACAAGTGCTGCAAAGATGTGATCCAGGATCCAGGAATATGGAAATATCTTTGGAAATAAAGAGGCAGGTTTTGCATATCCTACCTGTAATTTTTTACAAGAACAATTCTGCTGGGTTTGTGAGTAAGAGACAGAAAACTGCTCCTCTGGGCCATGATATACCGCTCCATGAAATCCATATGTACCCTGCCATTTAATTAAATGAGAAATAAACTTGTCCCTAAGAACAAAAGAAGGACTTTGTCCCAATGGTGGTTAATAGCCTTTTTATGTTTAATCAGAAACTTCTGAGTACCCAAATAATGACTACAAAGGTTACTGAACATGCTGAGCTTGGGTTGTGGAACCATGATGACGATGGTGTCCACAGTATTTTATTGACCAGAATTAATTAATTTTCAGGTAGTAGCCACTTCATGCAGGTAGAGTTCATCACATCCATAATGCGCCAAACCACACTTCTATAGATAGTGATCATACACTGCAACTTTGTGGGATGTTTTCAGAAGATAAGGCATAAACAGGTATTATTTGAACTGCTGCAATGAACAGAAGACTCTTGGTATATCACTATATGAAAACCTATTTTAGAATCACTTAAGAAGCTGTTAACTGTTTATGAGTATAGACCTGCTGTTTTACGAATATGGCACCATGGTCACATTTATGAAAGTGGCATTATTATTTTTTTGCTGGTGGCATTTTAAGAAACTTGTTTGACTTGGATCCAAAGATGTTGCTGTGTAAGCAGAAGGCACTTCAAACAAGGAGGGGAGTAAAAGTAATTTCCCCTCTGCCTGCAAATTTTCTGTACCCCTGAAAAAGCTGCTCTGGGAGATTCCCTGACTTCCCTGGATACAAATAACCACGGAGCAGTTACTCATAAGACACTATGACATCAGGGAAATAGTTTTCAGGGCACATGGGTTACTGCAGACATGGAAAGCGTTAGTATCCCCCTCCCCTTGAGCAGAAGTCCCTTCCAGTCAAGCAGCAGGATCAGAACATAGGAAGTTGCCTTACACTAGGTAAGACGAACAGAGGCCCATCAGCAGCTCAGGCAAAAGTGTTTCCCATCACCTGTTTCCCGGTCCTTTTAACTGTACATATCAGGCTTTGAAATTGAATATGGGACTAATGGGAGCTTTTGCATGCAAAGCATGCACTCTGCCACTGAGCTATGGCTGTTCCCCTTTAAGATCTTTAGATCTAATGCTGCCCCACATCCTCATTAGATTTCTAACACCCTAATCCTATGCACATTCAATTGAAAATGCATCACCATCATCCATCACCATCATCATCACCATCATCATCATCATCATCATCATCATCACCACATTTATACCCCACCTTTTTTCCTCTTGCAAAGGAACCCAAGGCAGCTTACATGGTCCTCCTCCTCTCCATTTTATCTTCACAACAACCCTGTGAGCTAGCTAGATTAGGTTGAAATTCAGTGACTGGCCCAAAGGAACCCAGTGAGCTTCATGGCCGAGTAGGGAATAGAACCCGGATCTCCCAAGCCCCAGTCCAGCTCTTTAACCATTATGCCACACTGGCTTTCCCACTGAGTGTGTAGCTCACTGAACCCAATGGGACCTACTCTAACTATGCATACTATCACAGCCTTAGTAATTTGTGCCGTCACATTCTAAGATACAAACTGAGAGCTGTTTTTTTTTTAATATGTTAAAGCCGGTATAACTTAAAGTATGATAAACCCTGCATAACCCCATTTTCATTGTGAGAATAAGAATGTTAGCTGGATTATCTTTATTATAGCTAATACTATTGTTATCTAGAGTCTTGAGATGGGTATAAAGGGGGGGAAACCACTACAGAGCTTTTATGCCTATATTATAATGTATAGTATATGGAATGTATTCTTGTTTGTACAGTTGGTTTAAACAAATTATATATAAATAAGCCAGTTCATATGGTTCTGTCACACTCTCTATGTTACCAAGGGGCAGAACTCAGTATGGGGTTATGGACATGAAGAGGTGGGACACTTCAGATAGGAGCAGGTTGGTTCTTAATAGGTGGGATAACCATGGACAAGAAATAGGTTTAGTCCACATAGAAATGTAGAGTTGGGAGGGACCTTGGAGGTCATCTAGTCCAACTGACTGCTCAGTGCAGGATCTGCAATGCAGATACAACTGCAGCATTCCTAAAAAAAAAAAAAAATTCCTCTAGTTCACCCATTTACTTTCTGCCATAAAAATGGATAGTTGCCATTCACTCCTAGGGGTAAAAATAAACCACTGCACTTGGGGATCCTGTTGCAGGGATGCGGGGAGAAATTCATTCAGTTCTCATTTTAATTTAAACTCACCTAATTTGCACTTCTCGGTCAAATACGCAAACTGAAATGCAGTTCTACTTCAATATTCACACTTTTCTGAATTTTGTGGTGCAGTTCTCCAGTTGAAAAATCTGTACAAAAGTGCCTATATCAGGGGAAAGTGCACACAATGAGCAATGCGTATATTAGAAAAAAATATACAAATATGCATTAGTGGAAGACCGACAACCTGGTCTTCTGCGCGGGTTCAATGCTAAGGGGGTAGCGGGTGCTGGGGCGGGCCTTCTCCGAGGTCCCCAGCGCCTCGCCTTAGCCCAGAACAAAGAAATAACTTATAGCCACAAAAGTATCTTTTAGAAAACAAGTTTATTTACAAAATTACCTTCACAAACTTAGACCCACGCCAGCAATACAGCTTATCAGTACGGTACAAAGTAGCAAGCAAAAGCCTCAAGGACAACGTGATTTCAGGGCTCTCAGCTAGTTAGTTTAGCTTGGGTCCCGGCAGAGGCCCGGTCAACTGCACGCTGCTAGCTGGGTTCCCGGCAGAGGCCCGGTCTACCCAAGCGGCTAGCTGGGTTCCCGGCAGAGGCCCGGTCTACCCAAGCGGCTAGCTGGGTTCCCGGCAGAGGCCCGGTCTACCCAAGCGGCTAGCTGGGTTCCTGGCGGGGCCCGGGCTACCCAAGCGGCTTGTGAGTGATTTCAGCTTGGTTTCCCAGGGGTCCGGTCAACCCAAGTGGCCAGTGATTTCAGCTTGGTTTCCAGGGGGTCCGGTCAACCCAAGCGGCCAGTGATTTCAGCTTGGTTTCCCGGGGTTGCTGATCCTTCGTTCCCTTACCCCAGGCATGGGCAAGATTGCTGATCAGGTCCAGAGAAAAGTTCCCTTGTGCAGGGTGTTTTATACCTTGGTGTTTCAGGTAGCCCCTCCCTCTGTGATCAGGTGGGTTGACACCTTCCCTGAGGGGCGGCCTTTTGGGTCAGGTGGGGTGACGCCTTCCCCCCGTGGGATGGGGTCCCTTTGAAGCCACTTGCTTAATGGTCCCATCCTATGGTGTTGAGTGGCCATTTCTTAGGGGTGCCGAAGCGTCTGCCCTGGAGAGGTATTCAAGTCTTATGTAGATGGGGCTGATATGCAAGAGCATTGACAAACCTGGTGATGCTTCCTGCCTTCCCCCCTGGGGTGATTCTATGTAGATGTTGTTTGTCCCCTTTGGCATCTGTGAAGACTGGTTGTCTCCCCCCCCCCCCCGGGTCTCCTTCCCCCCTCCTTGGTGAGTGTGTGTGTGTCAGGCAGGGGGCTTAGGTTGGCTTTCTCCACAGTATTGTATTAGGAAAACTGCATACAAAAATGTGTGCACTGGGAGAAATGTGCAGGAAAATGCATTTGGAATTTTCATGCAGACTTTGAAAAAATTTGCAGAAATTGACAGATTCATCCAACCCCAACTTAAACCATTGCAGTCCTTTCTGAAAGTAAGTAGCTCAGTCATAACTGACAGGGATCCTTTGGGGAGCACTATGTGGCCCTGGGCAGTGAGCCCTCAGAGACATACTGCATTCTTCTAGAGAATGTAAGAGCTCTGTCAGATCAGATCAAGGTCTATCTAGTCCAGCATCCTGTTTCCCAGTGACCAGATAGATAGCTCTAGGAAGTTCACTTGCAATGCATGAAGGCAATAGCCCTTTCCTATTGTTGGCCCATACAGGTCCTTGCAAAAATGCATTTTACTAGTTGCAAATAATCATCAAAAACCTTCTTGGATACTTGTTTTTGGATAATGCAAGAACACAAGGATGCAAATTAATGGATGTTTCAAAGCATCCATTTTAAGACATCCGTAGCTCATCTGGCCTTCAGGAATGGATACAAATAACCACGGAGCAGTTACTCATAAGACACTATGACATCAAGGTTATTCCATAAAGTGCATCTCAGAGAAAGTCTTAAGAAACTTTTGAACAACTGTAATTTTATTCTGTTTTCTGACTTCCCAGTGTCTTTAGGGAGCCCTAGAAGCTAATGTTGCAGTACTATAGTTTTTTCTACTCTGGCAGGCTAGCAATTCCTCAGTGATTATCCTGGGTTGTATTTCCCTCCTGCTGTCTATATTCAATAAACAACAACAACAACAACAACAAAAACCTTTTGGTTTAATATGTTGTGTTAAGGGCTTTCCATGTTTGCTCAAGCTGCAAAATGCCACGAAATGTGCTTTACTTAGGTGATATGCATATAGTATGGTATCCTGTGCTGTGGTTAGTTCTAACTTGACCACTACCTTGGAGATGGTTTATTGTACAGGCCTGTGGCTTACGCTGGCTCAGCTTGTCTGAGCGTGGAAAGCTAAGCAGGGTCAAGCCTGGTTATTACTTGGATGGGAGACCCCTCCTCTAGTTTCCTGCATTGAGCAGGGGGTTGGACTCGATAGCCTTGTAGGCTCCTTCCAACTCTATGATCTATGAAATCTATGAATAACTAATGTCTGACTCCCTAAGGCAAGGCTGGTCAGTACCAGGACAGGAGTCCCATTTAGGCTAGTAGCAGGCCTGACTCTTACTTCTTTTGTTGGACCAACCTAAAAAGCTCTCTGTTATCCTTATCTTCTTGTACCTTTACCAAAGTGTTGCAATATTTGGGAGGAACGGGAGGGGGGGGTCCATTGAAAGCAGTGGCTCCCTTCCCTGTGTGGCTTTTGACTTTGGATATACCTTTAATCCTAGGGAGGCAGACTTTTGTTTCCTGAACTTGGGATAACTCCCTTACATGGACCAAGTTGAGGACTTTTAAGTTAGAAGAGTTTGAACGAGCTCATTCTGTCTTCTATAGTATGGCATAGTCATAACAACTCTTACTGCAACTCTTCAGTTCAGCAGTGGAGGCTGGGTGGCGGTGTATTCACTTTGGGTTTTAGTCTCTACTTTTAAGAACCTATCTATGGCTCTAAGACCAGATCTCCCAAATAGGTTCAGCACAATGGATAGCTCCTTTAAAGTTCAGGCTGAAACCCAGAGTGGATACACCACCTCACTGACATTGGAGCCACAAGCCACTGCTGCACTTCATTTTTTCTGAAACATAAAAGGAAAGATGTAGGTATGTTTTATTCCTAGGTTCATTTTGTTGTTATTTCATTCTACCAAGAAGTAATGTTGTCATCCCTTTCTACTCTTTCACACAGGCAACATGTAGAATGTATGCTGCTCAGGGCAGGGTCTGCCTTTTCTGTAATGTGTCATGAACATAGATGGTGCTGCATCAATAATGAATACAATGAATGCTAAGGTATTTGTGATGATTGACAACCATTAATATGGGTGATTTCTGCATTAGACGTAAACTACCATTTCAAGCTCAGCAGTGGCCTTTCTCTGTGCGGCTTAATACACAGTGAGAAAGCTAGCGTGCTTGCTTTCTCCATTTGGTCTTTTGCTAAATGGATTTCAGTTTATAATGTTTCAAGTTGACACCATTCTAAAGCACTATATTTAGTTTCAAAAATTAACAGTCTAATTTTATTTAAATATTTACACACCCCATACATAATTGCATAGCCCTTCTGAATAATTTATCCACTTTAATAGCATCTTAAGAAAGTTTCTCCTCTCTGCTGTGGCTTTGTTTTTGTTGCCTTTCTATTTTAGCAGCAGTAAATGGCTGGATAAGAGTCATGCAAAATGACCCACTCTTTATAATTTAATTGCTCTTTTTCCAGGTACCTGCTTCAAAATTTCTACCCCAATATTCTCAACCACACTTTAAAACACCCAGTAATCTTTGTGTCAGTAAATGTCAGACATTTTCCTCCCAAGCTTCCATTCTCCGTTCTCAGTAAATATTCCCCTTCAGGGATTATCCTTTTCCATTCATTATAAATCATGAAATAAGTACCCTGTGGTGTCATGCTAACTAAACGGTTATAGATGCATCATCAAGTGATATATGATTTATGGGAAGACATAGTCCTTATGGTAAATATCCTTTAAGCATGTCCTCATACCTACTACTTTACTATTGGCAAGACTAAGCATTCAAAAGAAAAATCATAAATCAATATTGCAAACTCATAAAATACAGCTTAAAATCCTGAGATTTAATTCCATAAATAATAAAATCAAGCTGCTTTCTTTCTTTCTCCATTATCTTCAGGAATAAACATTTTGTATAAGATATTGTACAAGAACAAACAATATTGTCCCATCTGCTGCAATAACTTATTTTTATATATGTTTCCACTTTGGCCCTGTGTTAGGTACACTGATAAATATCTATTGCGAGTGTATGGGATGAGATAAAGAAGAGTCAGACACAGAGTATATGGTTTCAAATCAGGGCCACATTTATTGAATTGAAGATCTGTGAAGGGCGAAGTGCGGTACTAACCTAGCCCGGCCATTGGCCGGGAAAAAACCAATATTTGGGCGAATACATCCTAACCGCACCGGAGGCGGGTTGGTCCGCCCCCAGCCAGTTGCCCTCCATGTGGAGCTGGAGGGCTTTACCATCGTCGCCTTACTTTGACGCCTCCAGGCACCCAATGTAGGCGAGAAAGGCAAAACCCCAAAGACGTCCCAATCTCCCTCCTGGCAAGCCTCAGGGCATTAGCGAGGGCAGCCTTGGGTAAACGTCAGTCACCTTGAAAGGTGCCACTGGATGATCACCATAAGCTTAAGCCATACTGCCTAATCCCGCACTTCCCGCCACAGAGAGAGGCAAGCTATCGCTTAGTCGAATCTCCCCCACCTGCCCGATAAACAAGCGAGCAGGGTCCTTCGCAGATCTCCAATATTATTCTCATTATCTACACCGGATAGGTGAACCCCATCCAGGCGAACCCCATCTGGGCGATACCGCTCCCTCCGGGCCAAGGATATTGTGGGATGGGGAATACAAAACCCAATCCCTCCTACAGCCCTACAAATCTCGCCGTTCACTTTTCTAACCGCTCTGTTCAAGGCCTTGGGCCAACTGAAACACGGTATCATGAACGACCAAGGATCAGGACTCCCAGCCATCGTTGCCGTATGTATGCCATATCACATGACACCTGCAAAATCAGGGCCTTGCCTTTTGACAAGCCCAAATCATTCCCCCCCAAATGGGGACCAGGACATCTGGGGGGAAGAACACTGGTCAGTCCAGAACAAAGTGTGGAGGAGGTTCTGCCATCTCATGCCGCGGCGACCCATCCATTGGACGTCCGCCAAAGGCTCAACCTCCAGGAACTCCCAGCTGTATGTATGCCATATTGCATGACACCTGCAAAATCAGGGCCTTGCCTTTCGACAAGCCCAATACTTCCCCCAGAATGGGTACCAGGCTATCTGGGGGGAAGAACACTGGTCAGTCCGGAACAAAGTGTGAAGGAGGTTCTGCCATCTCATGCTCAGGTGACCCATCCACTGGACGTCCGCTGAAGGCTCAACAGCCAGGAAGCCCGACATGGCAGTTCGTCCTGCCGCCCAGTAAATCATACTGTGCCCACAGATCAACACACGGACAGTCCTGCCTCCACCCCGGTGACCTGGAAGAGAAACACAGCCCACGGCAGTACCATCAAGGCAATTTTTGACGTACCATTAAGGAAATTTTCGCACCTAGGACCAGTATGACTGGGACCTCAGAAAAACCCCAGTTTGCCCACAGTGGTCTATTCTAGCATGCAAAGTAGATAGGAAATGAGGCTTCTCACATGAAGGAAATAATAGAATCAGAATAATAGACTACCCACCACTTGTTACAGATACATTAGTATTTTAATAGTTAATTCAGCACATCTTCTTTAGACATCATTTATTTGCAGTTTTTGAAATACATCTATGCAGCGGTGTTTTGGCAGACTAGCTTGATGTCAATGAGATTATTAAGGGAATAGGACTTTTGAAGCTAATAAATTCACATGTAGAGCCATTAACTATTAATTTGGTCCTGACTAAACTGATGAGACATCCTTTGACTCATAGTGTAGCTCATATGTATCTAGTAGTTAAGTACTCTATATATATTAAAGTTGAGATATATCAAGAAGATTCTTTCTGGGACTAAAAAGCACCCCATAGAATCAGTCTATGATACAGGCTTACTGATAAATTCATTCTCAAACTAGTTGCATGGAGTAGCACCATATATATGATGGCATTGCATCTCAGCTTCGGTAGTTCAGTTGGCCTAGCATTTTTCCGAATTCTACCCATAGCTAGCCTCTGGCAAAGCCCTTTTTTTGTTTTTAATTATTTGATCTAAATGCAGAAATAACTTCCTTGTTTTGTAATAGGGAGATACACAATTCCTTAGTAAACTCGTTGATGTGGCATTCGGCCTATAAAAGTTGTGTGCTGAACTGGCAGTCTGAGACCGTTTCTCATTCCTCCTTGGTGCGATGGTCACTTAATGACTAAATTAGAACTCACTCAGCCAGAGCTGTGGCAAAACAACAAGTAACAGCTTCAAACCAGTCCTCCATTTTAGATTTACAGACTGTCCAGGTGGAGTTCATTACGATGAATCACCCGGCAGGACCCCCTTGACAGTATATTAAGAAAACAGGCTAAATTAGAATGGGGTTCGATGTATGGCTAAGCTTGTTTCCTACTCAAAATATTAGTCTTCCAACCCATGCACAGTTCTCCAAACCGCCTCCCTTTTTATCCGGAGTACATTTGCTACCCAGGGAGGTGTCTCTATTGCTGTTTGCTGCTGTGTTTGTATAACATCTGAAATATTTATGAAAGTTGAGACATTACATATTTCAGAGTAGGATTTCACAGCTGCATATTCTTGGTTGGCAAATTCTTAACCAAGAATAGAAAACTAATAAATGTTTAGACTTCTAAAAATGGATTGCCTGGTGGGAATCTGTGTGTTGGCGTTTCAGTAGCTTGCCTGTCACTCACAGAGCAGCCAAAACTGGGAGAGCAGTGGTAGCCTTGCATTCTTGCCTGAGGGAGTCACTCAATTGCCCCATTTCCTGGTGAATAAGAAGGATTGGAGTTTCTTTAGATCAGGGGCCCTCAAACTTTTTACACGGGGGGCCAGTTCATTGTCCCTCAGCCTGTTGGGGGGCCGGACTCACTGGACTCCCCTGTGCCGCACTCCTTCATGCTGCCCCCCCCGCCGCCACCCGCTGGTTCAAGTACCCCCCGACGAGGACCCCCTACCCCCTCTGCATACCGCACCGCTGCCCCTGCCGCCGGACAACCGCATCCCACCCGCGCCCGTCAATACCCCCCCCGCCACCACCATAGATTAACCAACCCCCCCCCCTTCTGCCATATCCCCCCCCCTCCGCTGCATAACACCACCCGCCGCGCCATCCTACCTGGTCCCAGTCCTCCTCAGCGCTGCTGCTGCTGCTGGTGCCTCTGTCACAGCCTCCGCTCGAGGCCGCCGCCGCCGCCGCCGCTCCGTCGCGTCCATCCTGGACTCCGCCCGCGCTCAGTTTTGAAAAACAACGCGGGCGGGGTCCAGGATAGATGCGACGGGACCAGCGGGCGGCGAGGCAGATGAGGTAAAGCCCCCCCCGCTGCTGCCCACCCACCCACCGTAACCCGCCGCTTCCCGCTTATGCACCCACCCACCATAACCCGCCACTTCCCGCCCGCCCGCCGTAACCTGCCGCTTCCCGCCTTCCTGCCCACCCACCCACCGTAACCCGCCGCTTCCCGCCCGCCCGCCATAACCTGCCGCTTCCCGCCTTCCCGCCCACCTACCCACCATAACCGTGGCTTCCCGCCCACCGGCCCACCGTAACCCGCCGCTTCCCGCTTCCCACCCATGCATCCACCCACCATAACCCACCGCTTCCCGCCCGCCCGCCGTAACCTGCTGCTTCCCGCCTTCCTGCCCACCCACCGTAACCCGCCACTTCCCGCTTCACGCCCACGCACTCACTCACTGTAACCCGCCGCTTCCCGCCTTCCCACCAGCCGTAACCCGCCGCTTCCCGCCTTCCCGACCGACCGCTTCCCGCCTTCATCCCTGCCGCCGTCCTTCCTGGCCACCGCCACCGCCACCGCCACCGCCGAGGCCGCCGCCGCCGCCACTGCTGCTCCGGCGCGTCCATCCTGGACTCCGCCCGCGCTCAGTTTTGAAAAACAGCGCGGGCGGGGTCCAGGATGGACGCGACGGAGCAGGGTCCCGTCGCGTCACTTCCGCCGCGCCGGAAGTGATGTGACGGGACCGGCGGGCAGCGAGGCGGATAAAGTAAAGCCTGCGCCCCGCTACTGGCTAAGCCTTCCCCCCCACACAGGAGATGCAGGGCGGCAGGCAGGCAGGCAGGCAGGCCGGCGGCCCGACAGGTGGCCCAACAGGCGGCCCATGCCCCCCCCGCCAGCTCAGCCCCCCCTCTTCCCTCACAACTCTTGATCGGCCGCCGGGCCGGATGAAAAGACCCGGCGGGCCGGATGTGGCCCGCGGGCCGTAGTTTGAAGACCCCTGCTTTAGATCCTCCTCCTAAAAGGGTCACAGCACAGAGGAGCTGTGCTAAAAGATTTACTCCAGTTCAGAGATAAGCCCACGAAGTGGTAGGTAGTGGCTGCCTCATGCTAGGGATATGCCCATGAGATACTTTGCTCACCTTTTCAAAATTATTTTCTGCTTCCCTCAAAATTCCTGTGATGTTTTGTGAAGCAGAACCCGCTTGCTCTTTATCCTGTTACAACAACCCTATTTAGATCAGTGTAATTATTTCCATGGCACACACCAACGGCTGAAGCTATGTCCTGCTTAGAGCCAAACACTGCCGATTTTTAAAAAAGTCTCACCCAGGCCTCTGACCCTGGTAAAAGTTAGAACATGATGGCAGGAGGGGAGTACTAAAAGTTGTTAAGGACTTTTAAAGTTAAAGAATGGGTCACACACACCCCACATGTCAGAAAATAGCTAGTTTTGTCACACATAGGCCACATCCATACTCAAACCAATTACACTTTGGCCCAGCACCTTGAACTAGGGCAAAGGGACTTGTTTTTTTAGCCAGGTTCATTGCTTTTTAGCCAGGCTTTGCAGGGTCCTGCAAGGATCTATGGTGCCCCCCATGCTAACGTCATCATCATTATTTTTAAGCACCTAAAATTTTCCAAGTGTACAATAGCTGTACAGATCGTACAACAAGGCAATCCCAGCATGGAGGCTTACAATCTAAAAGGCACACACCACAAAAGGATAAAGGGATGGGGAGGGAAGAGGAAAACAAGCAAACTTGAGCACTGGTGGTTCTTGAAGTTACAAAGTTCTTATAATGACCAGCTGCTGAATGAAAAGAGTTCAGGGAGAGAAGGAATCAGATGGAGCTGGTCTCTCAGCCAAGCTAATGGAGTGGGCAGGGCTGTGCCATCCCCCCCCCCACTGGAGCCAGATGGATTGGATGCTGATAGATGACAGTTGAGGTAGAGGAGGAGCCAAATGGAGCTGGTCTCTCAGCCTAGCTAGTGGGCATCAAAAGATAATATTGTTTCTAACAGTAAAAAATGTCTCCATGTTTCTAGAATTTCTTTCCTTCTGATATTTCAAGATGTAAGTGCTTTTTTTCATTTAGGTAAGTTGAATTGAATTTATTTATTACAGTCGACGACCAGCACCATTTAGGCAAGTTGTAAAGACTCCTTTTCAGGGAGGCATTTTTAATATTTTAGCATTGTAACTTGAAGTAGATATTATTTGTTTTCATTATTGCTTATTTTAGTTTTAAGTTGTATATAATTTTATTATTATTATTATCTACTTGAAAAGTGGATGATCCATTTCTAAACCAATCACAAAGTATTTTGTAAATTAGCAGATAACTAATTACTGTGGGATACATGATATGAGACTGGAAAGGCTACTTTGATGACTTGGTATGATATCTGCTAAATGCTTATATTCTCGTTCTGCAGAGCATTTATTAGGCTCTTCAGGGTTTTTTCCCCCCTGAAAGTGCAGGTGGTTAAAGCTTTCATTTTAGCACAACAGAGATGTCATTTCTTAAAGCTTGTTCACTCAAATGGGCTAAATACACAAGAGATGAGTGATGGTGAGTCAGAGAAAAAAATCTGAAGGACCAAAAGACCAAAATAAGCATGCTTTCAAATCCTCAACATCTGGTACTTAAGATAAAATGGAAATATTTAAAACATGTTTGAAAGATGCTTGTTTCAGAAGTTTGATTCAAATAATTATATATTAGGAGCAACCAATATCATTTAAAAAAACATAAAGCGCAGAATTCTCAATGGAGTATCTAATTTGATCAAAATAAGATTCCATGAGATCATATTTAAACATGATGACTCATGTCAAAATAGTTTTCATGGGCAGAAGGATGTTTTTCTGCTCTTATTAGAATAGTAATATTACTCAGCTGATGTTAAAAAAGAAAAATAGTAGAACCAAAAAGAACTAATTAACATAATATTTTAAACCTGATCTTCCTTTCCCTTCCTTCCCTCCCTCCTTTTTAGAAGAAGCAAGTACTGCTGAATGTGGCTTTATCCACAGTCTGGACTAGTCCTAACCATTCGGAAGACCATCATAACACAATACACATCTAAACTAAAAGGGTATATAAAGTCAACCAAGTTTGAGAAAAGAGCTATTTTGAAAATAAAAGATAAAAGCTGCATGAGGAGTCTAGCGGCTTTTCTACACAAGGCATTTATCGTGCGCTCAACATTTCCTACTCACAGATGTTTATGGGTTCTTTAGATGACATCGTGACCCCCTAGTTTTGCTTCTGTGTCTAACCAGCACTTTTGGTGAGTTTTTTTTTCAGAGCAGGGAAAGTGCAGTATTTATTTGTAAAAGCGAAAGAAGCCGCTTTTTTCACTTGTGTATTTGGCTTTATTTGCACTATTCCACTATACCACAGTGCCACCTAGAGCTTATTTAGCAGATAAGCAGGAAAGGAAACACTCTTTCTGCAGTGCTTGGATCTCAATGCTATGACAAAATCGAAACTAGAAACTGGATTAACAGCAGGTTAACAGCCTAGTGTAGAAAAGCTCTAGGACAAGCTTTAACATATACATTTCAAAACTTATATTTTTAGTGTAAAAGCTGCACTGGAAGACCAGGAAAAAATTATTAAGTAATGATAACAAAAGATGTCAGAACCCTAATTATGAATTTTCCTGGCTGACCTGGACGTTTCTTCTTCCACTCTCACCTCTGATTCTGCTCTGTAGATGGAAGGAAGCCTTTGCTTCTGGTTACAGATGTAAGAAGAAGATTGCACCCCGATGGGTTATTTGAATGAAGCATGAAGCACAAAGTTGTTGCTCAGCCCACACCAAGTCATGAGCCAACCTTGCAAAAGCCTTCATTTTTGAAAGCTGCAAGAGAGCATTCTCTTGAATTATTGGATTTGTAGTCTACCCTAGAATTTTTAGAAGGCTGGATTCTGTGCCAAATATCTTAGGTATTTGCATTTTAATGGAAGGCTTGTTGAATGAGCACACTACTAGCTACAGTTTGATTTCTTAATATAACTTTGATAGGGTGGAGTATGTTAGCATGTCACACTGTATAGTATTGTTCCTTTGCTCTGCCTTAAACTTTAATGGCCTGTTCACTACAGGCCAAAACAGACATTACTTCTCATCTGTATCTAGCAGCTACATTTTGTTTTTATTTTTACTCTAGAGTAGGTGCAAACCCCCCCCCCCCCAGTATGGATTGGGATCCTGGAGTGGGAGATGGGGGGGGCTTTTAAGATCTGTATTGGACCCCCTGTACCTACTCTAGAGTAAAAATGAAAAGAAAAGACATAGTTGCTAGGTACAGATTTAAATTAATGTCTGTCTGGCTCTCATTTCTTGGCCCCAAGGGCTGTACCAGGGATGAGATCAAGATAGTCTTGGGCTCATGTGCCTTGTCCCCTGTGTCCTCACAGAAGAGAGAAGGCAATGACTCACAGAGGAGTTGCCGTGTTCAAACAAATGTGTCATCTGCAGTTACAGGTCATTACCCTTTCCCATGCAGTAAGGGGAGCTAATCAGGGATCATGTCACAGTACAATTCAGGGGCTAAAAGACTAGTGGGCAGACCCTACGTTCTACATAACAGTATCCAAATTCTTTCTGTGACATATTGCCATTGTGTTTACAAAAAAAGGGGCCACAACCCAGCAGGCTAGTCATACAAAGGCAATATAAATGTTAAATCATGAAAGGATAAGTAAGCAAAACCACATATGATACAAAGATAGAAGAAGATAAGAGGTACAGAGAACTGTGAGAATAGAGTTGAAATTTAAAAAGAAAATGATGTGCAAATATATGCAACCAAGCAGTATTCATAAGTACAAAAATAAAATAAACCCAGCCACCATTCCTAGACTTTTTTATTAATTTAGTGGGATTATAACTCAAGAGGACATACTGCTTAGGGGTACTGCTAGGAAAAAGATTCTTTTATTAAACTCTTGATGTTGGCCTAATAAAATGTACTGCTGATACAAAAAGATAAAAGGATAGAATAGATTAGCACAGACTCCTAAGAATATAGATTTGCACCTGTAATAGGCCTAACTAACATTAAAGAACAGAATGTATTACTTAGACCATAAAGAACAGGTAATCTCTTAAATTATTCACTCTGTATTTTGTTAGTACTGCTTTTCTCTTTCTTGCCTTCCATTCCTTTTATGAATATCCTTCTTTCTTTTCTCCACCCCACCCCACCTGCTTTTTTTTTTTTTTTTTTTGCAGTAGGAAATAGTCTAAAGACACTGTAAAAAGATGAAGGACAGAAAATAAGGTTATTATTAATTACAAATAAAGTTTTGGAAGCAGGAAAAGGGCATCACTTGTAAGACATCAGATGCTAATTAGAAATGCTGCTCTACAGTATGTTTATATGGCAAAATCTGCTTCAGTCCAGGGTTTTAATTTGAGTAGCATGCAAAACACAGATTTTTCATTTGTATCCCCATTGCATGTGATTATGTGGGACCACTAGACTAATTATTATATGTTTTAATTGTCTGTTCTTCTTGTGCTGCATAAGTAATTTCTTGCACCTGAATTTCAAAGCACCATCGAATTTATTTCTATATTGTGAGAAGAATTACTAAAAAAGTTTTTGTCTTTTCTTTCCATTGTCCACCCCACCCCCCCGGCCCGAGACCAATCTATCTATTTCTAACAACAGTCTTCCTAGTTACTTCAGCAGAGATCTTAAACATGGCTCATTCAGAGTAATGATGAGAACTTAGGGTAAACAATGGGGGGCGGGCGGACAGAACACTAATTAATAAAACGTACTGCCTAAAT
Source organism: Shinisaurus crocodilurus (assembly GCA_021292165.1). NCBI lineage: Eukaryota > Metazoa > Chordata > Lepidosauria > Squamata > Shinisauridae > Shinisaurus > Shinisaurus crocodilurus. The sequence continues at coordinate 47,549,465 of CM037877.1, forward strand.
ATGCAAGAATTAATAATTTGTCATATTTCATGTTTTGGAATTGCAGCACCTTCCAGATTATCACACAAGTTTTGGAGTTCAGAACTCATGCATGGGAGTCTTTCAGTCAAGCAAATTTTCTGTTGAACTTGTTGAAATTATTTGACTGTGTAATGAGCATGTAAGCATTCCCAAATAATATAAATAACAGTATATGTTGAGCCCTCAACTATAAAGGGGAATAATGTTTTCCAGTAGTACCTTTGCAGGTACCTTGGGGAAAAAAGAACCATCTAAGGCTGATGCTATGATCAACACTTGCATTTGTGCTGTTTGCATCCTCCAACTCTTGCTATCCTATATACCTTAGAAAAGCCAAAGGAAAGCACTTCCACCAAGGAAATCATGTGAAAAAAACCCACTCATGTAGATCAGCCCTCCACAACCCAGCACTGTCTGGATGTGTTGGACTGCAACTCCCATCACCCCACCCAATGGCTGGGGATGATGGGAGTTGTAGTCCAGCATCTGGAGGATGCCAGGTTAAGGGAGACTGATGTAGACCATCAGTATGTGTAATGAGTTACACCTGGTTCTCATGCTTATTCCTACAGAACGATATGTATGTTGTTTTGCCCTTTCTTGGGAATGTGTAATTTTGAAGGGGCTTAACTAGGCCATCAATGTTGACTTCCTATGAAGGGAGGGAGAGACCCTAGGTCAGTGTTAGAGCTTAGTCTTTGCATAGATGAGGTCCCAGGTATAGTTCTTGGACTGTCCCATTTCAAAAGGTAGTATTTCTTTCTTCTCTTCCAAACTTTCTTTCCTTCTATTAATTAAAAAGAATAAAAAGGAATGGTTAATTGGGGGGGGGAGTGTTCTTTGTTGCCCCCAAAATGGTATTAGTACCTTTGCAGTTCTTCTTCCACTTTCCTTCATAGCATGGATTCAGACAGGGAGAGGGTGGTTTGGAACTCTATGGGCTGAATCTGATCTTGGCAAGCTCAAGAGCAGTAGCACACTGGGCAACTCCCTTCACTAATTTCATGTGCTAATGGCATTCATTGGAATGGGGAGATTGGAATTTGTGTAACTGTTCTGCAAATCTGTGAATGTAAGATGGCACTTCATAAATTTCTTATTCTTAACATATCAAAGACAACAGGCCTTTATCAGGGAGCTGAATACAAATTTTAACCTGCAATCCAGATCAGGACCAAAGTACACGATGTTATTTATACCTGTCACTTGGAGTTGTGTGCATCTTTAACAGTGTAAGTAGCAGCCACTGGGGGCCCTGATTAGGACTGGGACCAAAGCACATGTGATTTCACCTGTTCTTCCCATGACATAGCTCTGATGGAAATTACCCCCCCCCCCAAATTTGCTATTTGGCATGGAAAGGAAGCTCCCATTGGTGCCAATGAGCCCTCAGGGCTTTTTGTGAACTATAACTGAATCCATATTTTAAAACTAGTGAACAGAGCTGGCTTTACACTGAGTCCTTAGTTTGACACAGCGAACTAAGCAAACATACATAGCTGTCACAGTTGGACACATTGTGCCCATCCCATCTGAATCAAGCTATGCTTGCTGGCACCTGTAGGCACGACCCATCCCATAGGGAGGAATCTGTCCACTCCATTCCTCTGAGGGAGGGCTGCATCCACAGCACAGGGTAGGGGGTAGGCAGATAATTCTGTTCCTTGTTGGCTTCAACATCGGTTCCACCCTTGGCTTCAGATTATATGGACTGAAAAGCTAATTGCTGGTTAGGGACACTGGCCCTAGTAGTGGCTGAAGATGTTGCTGCATGCTTCAATCACATGGACACATTTACATTAATTTAAATTAACACATTAAAAAAAAATAACCCCATCGTGCACACTGCCAGGGTCCCCTTAGTATAAATGCCAAGTTGTAGGTGTCTACGTTTTATCTTCTTGACACTATGCTGATGATAGATCGATGGACAGACAGAGATCTTCTTTTATTGCTATAGATGATTGAACCCCAAACAAACAAAACTGAATCTACAACATAAACTGGTAAAGAGGCAGAGCCATTTCCTGCAGTAGCAACAGTGACAAAGGTGATCTTCTGGATATATGAACCCAAACTGTGTACAAACAGTATTATTCCTCAACTGTATGGTATTGATTTTGTCACAAACCGTGAAAACACAGAAGTAATATAAAAGTACGTTCAATTGTTTCTCCATTGCTGTTAATGTGGTGGCTGTAAGAGCAATCTATATTTAGTTAAAGGCTTAACTGAACATCTGGTAAACTGGATGCTTCACACCTGTTTTTATGAATAAAATATTAAATAATTTCTCCTGAAATGGAACTAGATTTCTTTTAGTGTGGTAAAGTGATATTTGTAAAGAAATTTCATTCACAGTATAATATATGCAAAGAAATAAAGTAAGACAGAAGAAAATACGTCAGTGCCACTTAATATAAACTATATTTTTTTTTCTCTTGACTAAAGCTAATAACAAATGAGAACATTTTAGTAAATGAAGCAAGTGCCAAAGGCTAAAATGAATTCCAACATTTTAAAATTAATACAAATTTTAGCAGCCAGATTATTCAGCTTCCAATTGAGCTTAATTGTAATGGAAACTGAAAAACTACTAACAAAATAAAGAATATGATCCTGATCTGAAAATAAGAGCAGTGCAAAGGGGTTTAAATGTATGTCTAGTCAAGATCGAACATAGAACATTGCTCTAATTAAAAGCAGTACCAGCATAATTAAAAGCAATACCAGCATTTCCCATTAGAAATATATGTATTACAGGTGATAGCTCAGCTGTAAAGATGCTGTGTTTTAAGACTTGCTAAAGTCAATGGGTAGTATTCAATGCTGCCCTCATTAGGGAAACAACAGGAAAGGAAACTAGTGGATCCTGTAGCAATAGCATTCAGAAATGTCAGTGTGGTGTAGTGGTGAGAGTGTTGGACTGGGACTCGGGAGATCCGGGTTCTAGTCCCCGCTCAGCCATGAAACTCACTGAGTGACTTTGGGCCAGTCACTGACTCTCAGCCTAACCTACCTCACAGGGTTGTTGTGAGGATAAAATGGAGAGGAGGAGGAGGAGGATTATGTAAGCCGTCTTGAGTTCCTTGCAGGAAAAAAGGCAGGGTATAAATATAATAAATAAATGAGATGAAACACACATTTCCAGAATGGTGCAGGTCAGTGGAGTGGAGCTTGCAGAAAGGAACTCTGCATTTCCACTCATTTCTAGGGTTGCTGTCAGATGAACTAGTTCCAGTTGTGCTCCTGGTGGGTCCCACTTGCCCATCAGATCACAGAGCGCAGTGGCAGTATTGGACACTGCCCAGTGCTTACACATGTTAACGTGTTTCCTCACCACCAGTAAAGTTCCTAAACATGACAGCATCTATCATTGAGAATGTTGAAGAAAAAACAAATTAGGAGAACATATTCAAACTTTTGCAAGCAAATTCATGATAGGAGAGGAAAGGTTGTTTTTGAGATTTTTTTTCAGTTCCATTCAGTTCCACCACCCCCACCACCAACCCCCGGGCTTTTAGATTTCAAGAGAAGCCTTTATACCTTTGCTTTATAAGGAGAGAGCAGAGGCTTTTTAACAGGCCCCTTTCCAGGGGCCTCTACTTGTACAGTTGCATGCAATTTTAATAGCCCAGCATTGACTGAAAGGTATTCAGCTTTCTTTGCAGGAATGTGAGAAGAGACCTTCTTGGTTGTGCTACTATTTGGACCTCTGGCTCTTTTGGATTTTTTTATTGGTGATGTCTCTGATACTGGATAATTTACTAATTCTACGCCCAGTAAGAAATATTGAAATAATCTGTGGTGATACTGGAAGAGCCTTGTGTTACTAATTAAAGCTTGAGTATGAACATATTTTTAGATTCTGGGTTTTTTTTAACATTCGATTCACGAATATATCAATATGTGATGTGGGTCTTAGATGTGACTAGTAATATAAACACTGGAACATTCTGTACGACTCTAATAGCAGTTGTATGTATTAAACCATCCCATCCCAATCTGGCAACCTCCAGATGTGTTGGACTACAACTCCCATCACCCTCCGCTGGCGTGACCATTGCCCGGTCTGGATGGGGATGATGGGAGTTGTGTTCCAACACCTTTGGAGGCTGCTAGGTTGGGGAAGGCTGCATTAAACATTAATACATATGCTTTGGGTTTCATTAAGGAGGTACTGAGGAAGGTATCTTCAGCTCAGTGCATCAATACTGGAATTAAGTGCTCTTTTTCCTTCTTGCAAAATAAAGATATTCAATTTATGACTATTTTGTATGTTTCTAAAATGTGTTCTGATGTTTTCCATCATTTCATCCTGGTGGTCTACTGTAGATTTTAAATTGCTCATATACTTCATGAAATAATGCTTTTGGTCCCCAAATCATATGATGAGGCCAGAGACCATGAGATAGCAAAGTATCAGAGTTACAATTTCTGGGACTGGGACTGGTCTAGAAGACCCTTGCCTTTTTGTTGCCTTAGTGCAAAAGGAGCTGATGCTGTCTTCTATAGCATCAGTCTGATCTTCCATCTCTTCCCCAGCAGGCATTAGGGTGACAACAATGCATGCCCATTGTGCTTATATATTCCAGAACAGTCACTTTTGGATGGCACCATCTTGGAGGTGTCATGACTTCCTTGCACCGCTGTCAGCATCATTTGCGCGCGCAAAAGAGGAAATAAGAGTCGAGACACAGAATGATGGTGAAATTAAGGGCCACATTTATTGATTGGGGGATCTGGGAAGGGACGAGTGCGGGTGCTAGCTAAAACCGGCTCTCGGCCAGTATACCCTTCAATGGGCGAAACATCCCAATCGGAGGTGTGGCGCTGTAACTCGCCACTCCCCAATTTTACACCGTACGGTGTCGGAAGGCCTCCTCCATGTCACCGCATGGGGCCCTGAAACGCCATGCGGGTGAGAGGAATTGGCCTCAAAGGCGGACCCTGTCTCCCTGGCTGTGCCATGAAACTAGGCTCAGGGTAGGCTAAGGTATCGCCAGTCACCTGAAAGGTGCCGTGGGATGATCACCGAACCTCACCCCACTGCCTAAAACCCGCACTTACCGCCAATGTGACCAAATCAGGGAACTACGTAAAACAAAAAAGCACCCAACCCAAGAACACAGTGCAGAGTAGGCGAAACACGCACACCACCACCAGGCCAATCAGCAATGGTGAGCCAAAATTCCTACTCGGCCCCGTCAACCGGCGACCAGAAATCCCACACTGTGAATTGGGAGGGAGGGGGGGAGCTGCTTTGAGAAAAGAGGCAGAGTGTGGAGCAACGCTGCCTAATAAAGGCCTCCGTCGCTCCTCCCCCAGCCTTAAGCCCATAGGTGTTTTCAAAATGAAACAGCCTCAGCTCTCATTCCTCCACGCGCGCAAACAGTCCTCCCACCAACAGCTACGCGTTGGTGGGGGAAGGGGGATTGCGCGCGCAAAAGAGGAAATAAGAGTCGAGACACAGAATGATGGTGAAATTAAGGGCCACATTTATTGATTGGGGGATCTGGGAAGGGACGAGTGCGGGTGCTAGCTAAAACCGGCTCTCGGCCAGTATACCCTTCAATGGGCGAAACATCCCAATCGGAGGTGTGGCGCTGTAACTCGCCACTCCCCAATTTTACACCGTACGGTGTCGGAAGGCCTCCTCCATGTCACCGCACGGGGCCCTGAAACGCCATGCGGGTGAGAGGAATTGGCCTCAAAGGCGGACCCTGTCTCCCTGGCTGTGCCATGAAACTAGGCTCAGGGTAGGCTAAGGTATCGCCAGTCACCTGAAAGGTGCCGTGGGATGATCACCGAACCTCACCCCACTGCCTAAAACCCGCACTTACCGCCACAGAGAGGGACTGGCTAAGCCAAGTCCCCTCTCCCCCACCTGCGCTGAATAAATTCGAGCAGGGCCCTTCGCAGATCCTCCAAGAAAATATCATTACCCCCATCGGAGAGATGAACGCCATCTGCCCGATACAGCTCCCCCCGGGCCAAGGAGATCTCCGGGTGAGGAATCGCAAAACCTACCCCTCCAAGGCCCCTACGAAGCTGACGATTCAGCTTCCTCCCCGCTCTGTTTAAGGCACCGGGTTTGACATCACCCCGCCAACAGAAACGAGGCAACATGTGGGACCAGAGGATCTGGATCCCAGGCCAGTACTGTCGCACAAGTGCGAGATCAGCCAACGCTCGCTCGATCAAGGACTTGCCCTTGAGCAATCCAAGATCATTACCGCCGAGGTGCACCACCAGCACATCCGGTGGCCTGGGCACCTGGCCGGACCGTAGCAAAGTCGGAAGGAGGCCACTCCACCGCATTCCACGCCGACCGAGCCACTGCACATCTGCGATGTGTCCGATCCCAAGCTGGGGTCCCACGTTTGAGTGTGCAGCTCTCCGGGCAGCCCAATACACCATACTGTGACCCACCACAAGGACACGGACAGGCCTCGATCCGCTCCGGGAACCTGCAACAAGAAGAGAGAGCAGCAGCACCCCTCACGGCAATTTCCGAATATAAGAACGATAGGCCGTTGAACGCCACCGGCCTACAGACTGCACCCCAGTGCTAGAGAAGCCGAGGGCTGCTGCAGTCGAGGCAGCCCCTATCCGAAAAGAGTGCGTCCCGAAACGCAACCCTGATAGCCCCAAAGCCGCCAAAGCCACCTTTGTCACGGCCCAAAACTGAAACTTGGTTAATGGGACCCCATCCTCATGACAAAACAGGTGACCGGGCGCAGGGCCCCGCAGTGCTGTAAAAGTCTGTAATGCCGCCACAGGGCACAACTCCTCAGTCGATGCAGGGGACAGGAGCACAGTCGCACCCCTGCCAGCCTGATCGGACTTAGAACGGCGCAACCGGAGTTGAACGCCGGCTGGCAGTGATTGGAGGTCTGCAAACTGCAAGGCCCTGTCGGACGTGTCACTCCGGGAGGCAGCCACAAGCTCCGATATGCGGAATGCCCCGAAAAAGGCTGTCAGGGAGGCAGCATGAAAAAGGGCTGCCTCAAACGGAGATCGACAGACAATTGGCCACTGTGACCGTAAGCCAAGCAGAATGTCGGGTGAGATGGGAACCCTGGGGTCAGGAGCTCTCCGACTCTGACGGGACCAACCCAAAAGCATTCTCCGGATACGGAAATCACCGGAGAAATCAGCCAGGCCTTGTGCCTTAGCAAAAAAGGACAAGGCCGCCAATTTTCCTTTTATCGTACGCTCCGCCAGGCCCCGGGCATGTGAAAAAACCAGAAACTGCATCAGATGTTCCACGGGAATGGGCCAAGTCAAAGGCAGACCTGCAGACCGACGGAACTGACCAAAGTCCCTACCTGCCCTGCTGTAAGTATCTCTGGTGCTAGGGGCCAGGGACCTCAATATTGCTTGCTCGGCTGCAGACCGCCAATCTGCCAAAGACAAGGCGGCATAAAAACGGGGTTGGGACAAGCCTGAGGGGCTAGCTCCCGGAATCTGGCCATCTGGTTTCGAGACAGCGCATCGGCGATGCTATTGTCCAAACCAGGCACGTGGCGAGCCGAGAAAACAATATTATACTGAAGACAGAGCAAAGTGAGAGCCCGAACCAGGACCATAACATTGGAATTCTTAGATGTCAGTGAGTTGACGACCTGAACTGTGGCCAAGTTGTCGCACCAGAAATGGACGACAGAATTGGCTAATCGGTCCTTCCAAAGGTGTGCTGCAACATATATTGGAAAAAATTCAAGAAAAGTAAGGTCGCGACACAGGCCCATGGCCTTCCATTCAGGAGGCCATGATGCTGCACACCACTGATCCTGGAATAAAACACCGAAACCCAGGGCCCCAGATGCATCTGAATGGACCTGGAACCCTGCGTTGAGAGTTAATTCCTGCCTCCAAAATGACACCCCGTTGAAACTATGGAGAAAGCGGGCCCAGACCGCGAGGTCAGCCCTCATAGCAGATGTCACCCTGAGCCTATGGTGTGGGCGTGTTAAACCACGCATCGCCGAGCAAAGCCGTCGGAGGAAGGCCCGGCCCGGTGCCACGACTCTGCACGCAAAGTTGAGATGACCCACCAGAGCCTGAAGCTCCCGGAGGGTTATCCGAGCCGTTGACATAGTGGCCTGCACAAGGTATATCAATGACTGCACTTTGTTCAGCGGCAAACGTGAAGACTGAGCGACGGAATCCAATTCTATTCCGAGAAACGTGAGAGAAGTGGCAGGGCCCTCGGTCTTTTCCTGTGCGAGTGGAACGCCAAGCTCATCTGCTAAGGCACTGAACTGATGCATGAGGAAAGAGCATTCTGGCGATGTGGAGGGCCCGGCAAAAAGGAAATCATCCAGGTAATGCACAACATGGGGGGAGCCCGTCCTCCTGCGCAGCGCCCAGTCTAAGAATGAACTGAAGCACTCAAAAGCCGAACAGGAGATGGAACATCCCATGGGCATGGCCCTGTCAATGAAGAATTTACCACGAAAACTAAATCCCAACAAGTCAAAGTCAGCTGGGTGAACTGGGAGCAAATGAAATGCAGACTTAATGTCACATTTCCCCATGAGAGCTCCAGGCCCACAACTGCGGACCATCCGCATGGCCGAATCAAAGGAAGCATATTTAACGGAGCAAAGGTGCTCCGGAATCGCGTCATTCACAGATGCTCCCCGCGGGAAGGACAAATTGTGAATGAGGCGGAATTCCCCAGGGGCCTTCTTAGGAACAATGCCCAATGGCGAAATGCGCAATGTGGGCATTGGTAGACCATGGAATGGTCCCAGGACCCTACCTGCCTGGACCTCTTTATCAATTTTTGAGGCAACCATGTCCTCCATGTCTGCAACTGACTTCTGGTTGGGAGACATAACATGAACTCTAGGGCCTATAAAAGGAATACGAAAACCATCCCGGAAGCCGTGTAGGAGGTATAGCGCGGCTTCACGCCATGGGTAGCCATCCAAAAGATGGCAAAGCACGTCCAACCTAATTGGACTGGGGCCCTTTTGGAGGCTGTTGGCTCCCGGCAGCCGGTGGGCGCTTTGGGCTCGACCCTGGCCTGGGTGATCCCTTGGGAGCTCTAAGCCTGGGGCAAAAAGAGGAGGCGTGGCGACCAGAGCAGATTGCACACGCATGCTTGAAGGAGCACTCCTCCCGGGAACAAGTGCCCTTGGAGGAATACTCCCAGCAAACCGGCCGGGATTGAACCGACTGCCCCGCCGTGACGCGGGGAGCTGCCTGCATGTCCGTCCGGGGCAGAATGTGGCCACTATCAGTCCGCTCGCCAGGAATAGGGCGAGCCGGAATCATATACTCTAGCCACAAGTCATTGTCCTTAAGGTCCCAGCGCAAAGAATGATCAAACACCGCCTTCTTACGGAAGGCCTCATCATAAGCGAGCCAAGCATTCCCCTCAAAGCTAGAGTACGCTCGATACAAAATATCCAAATATTTTGTTAACACCACGCCCTTGTCGGGGTACGCTTGCTGTAAAATCCCCATGTAAGTGAGGAAGCCGGGCAGCCAATTTGCCCATATCCTGGCCGGCTTCTTACGCCTAGCAGCAGCCTTCTCCTTTTCGGACAACTTATCTTTCTCTGTCGACTCAACTTCCCGATTCAACAAAGAGAAGATATCTATGAATTCACCACGAAGGATCTAACAATTGGGGAGCAGGACAGATAAAAGGAGGCCCAGGAAGGCAGTACGTGCTCCTCCAGACAGGGGTAACCTAGCTAGGGCGTTTCCCAGATGGATCCCAAGGAAAAGCAAAGCTCACCAACCAATCAACGGAGCAGCGAGGGAGCGCTTGCCGATCAAACAAACACAGCCCACGTGCTCTAGCCTCTCTGTACTGGAGGCCCGAGGCAGCAGCAACCAGTATGAGGTATGGAGCAGTTGCTGGAGGACGCCCTACAAGCTGGGTAGGTGATGGGGGGGGGATTGGACTCTAAGGACAAGGGGATAACGAGGGATCCCTGCAAACGGCCCCCCAAAGGGGACCGCAAGCCGCGGGGCGGCACACCTCCCCCCAAACTCACACACTCAGGCACAGTATACAAGGAACCCACAAACCAGCACCAAGCACAATACACTATCAAACCAATAGCTGAGCTGAAAGCGAAGGTGAAGGCAAGAAGGTCCGTATAACTCTTCTCGAGCAGCTGCTTTGAGAAAAGAGGCAGAGTGTGGAGCAACGCTGCCTAATAAAGGCCTCCGTCGCTCCTCCCCCAGCCTTAAGTCCATAGGTGTTTTCAAAATGAAACAGCCTCAGCTCTCATTCCTCCACGCGCACAAACAGTCCTCCCACCAACAGCTACGCGTTGGTGGGGGAAGGGGGAAACTGCAAGTAGACTTCTGCACCTACATTTCATAAGCAGGGAGCATCCAAAGGCAAACTTCTCTTTCAGGGGCCCAAATAACATATTGTACAGCTGCATGGGGGTCGGTCCATTTGCCCCATAATAGAGGATAAGGCTGTCCATGGCTACTAGTCATGATGGCTATATATTACCTCCAGTATTAGATGCAGTATGCCTCTGTATACCAGTTGCTGGGGAACACAAGTGGGAGGATGCTATTGCACTCACGTTGAACATAATGCTGGACTAGATAGGCCTTTGGTCTGAGCCAGCATGGCTCTTCCTATGCATGTCACTTAGTATAAAGCCACTTATTGTGATGGTAGTATTGTAGTATGGGGGAGAGGACTTCCAAGATAGCACTCTACCAGTGTGACTGCACATTACCTGCATGCAGTGACATCTGAAAAATCCAATCGCTCCTCCACTTGCTACCCAAAGTGGTCCCTGTGAGAGATTTAACTCAAGGGACAGCAAATGGAATAGTATTACCATCACAGATGGTTAAAAAATGAGCCAAATTTCCCGCTGTTTACACTATATTAGAATCCTCCACTTGAAATGGGGTCCGTGCCAATTCATCATGGTGTCAGCCTTGTTTCCATGCTTCCATATGACATGTTGGTTTCTCTATGAATTGGGTTCATGGTTCCTATCCTAAGCACATACTTTAAGGAGCTCAGGAGATGGGTGAGGCCACAGAACAAGAAGTAAAGCAAAGTTTTTAAGACTTTGCATTGTATCCAATGTTAGTCCTAATTTGTGTAGACCCATTGAAATGAATGTGCCCTCTACCCTCAGGAGCTATTTCAAAGCAATACCTATCCATGTGAAAATCAAAATGAGGTGGGAAAGTCACTACTTGCAGACTTTCATTTTATAAGCTAGAAAATGCCAACATATGAATCATGCCTTAATCAGCTTTATTGTAGGCATTACTGGATATATATTTTTCCTCAGGATTTAAAGCCATCATGGATATATCCAATTAGTTGTTTTGCTTAGCTATCAAAGAATAATCCTTCCTTCTACAAATGATTCAACTTTTTCCAGTGCACAGTAACACATCTCTGCAGTGTGAAGGTTCTGACCCCTTAAAATTCTCAGACAGATGTTTGACATATGGAGCCATATGTTGAAATTGTTTGATTTCCCCCTATAAGAGAGAGCCTGTGGATTGTGCTCCAGCAGTATCAGTGCACAAGTGGGCTATGGAGTGCTTTGATTGTTTGCAGCTGTAGAAGTATTTTGCCCAGTTCACGCCTAGAATAATAAGCACAAAAGGCCTATGGGTTTTTATGAGAAATTTGAAGAGGGTCTTAGATTAAAAACCTGAAGCAAAGGTAGGTAGCAGTGTCTTTACCATCAAAATCAGCATCCATGGCAGAAAACAAAAAAGCCGTTTTCCCTCTTGTAGCACAATGGATATCTGTATCATTGCTTCAAGCCCTGAATGAACAGTAGCAGCAGTTATTACATAACTCAGCTGGGAAACATTGGTTCCCTGGTATCAAAACCCTTCCACAAGTGATGTAAAGAATATCAGTGGCATAGCCAACTACCTAGGATTAATAATCCTAATGAACATTATGAAGCAAGGCAGGGCCAGCAAATTCTATTAGCCATGCCCATAGCTCTCTTCTCAGACCCAGCACCGAGTTGTCCAAAACATCTGGAGGGCATTGGGTTTGGGACACCCCAACATCATCATCTTGAATACCCCGTCGTCGTCGTCGTCGTCGTCGTCGTCGTCATCATCATCATCCAATTAGGCGAGATTACATTGGGGGACATAAGGGCCTCAATTTGATCAATGCAGCCCGGTGAGACATCCTGAAGAAGCAGCGTCATCTTCCTGGTGTAACAATCATATGGTCAGAGCTCCTAGGGCAGTGATGGTGAACCTATGGCACGGGTGCCACAGCTGGCACGCAGGGACCTCTCTGTGGGCACTTGAGCCATTGCTCACCAGATCGCGACAAGACTGTCCCCTTCTGCAAAACACTAATGATCTTGTTCTTTCTCACAGTGTGGAACAGAATGATTTTATTCTAGAATTCCTGTTACAGAATTCTTTTCTACATTGTTATCACATTTAAAAGATTTTGAAGAATGATGCACAGAGCATGGCTTGGATGTAAAGCCCTAACAGTTGACCTGAGTGCTGCATGTGTTGCTCTCAAACTAACGGAGTATGAGCCAAGGTTTGACAAATTATCAGCATGCATGCAGTAGCAAAAATCACATTAATTGTGCAAAAGCATGCCCAGTGCAAACTTTTACCTAATGCAGTGTTTGCAGTCCAAGACATAAAGTGTTTAAAATGTGTTAAGCACATTTAGTTTTCTTGTTTATCTTGCTCATCTAGTCAGGTTGACTTTTACTTTTACTAATCCTACACCGTAGAAGCAGGAAAGGACCCGGGTAAAGCTGTTGCCCCATACAATTCAGTCTGGCATTAATCATTACAAGTGAAACCCTTATCCAAAAATAAATGTGCCTAATTATGTTAAAAGTTTGTATAAATTTCCCTTTCAGCTATGTGTAAAATGTATACTTATAATAAATTTTTGAGTTGATTTTTTTTCAACAAAAACTGTTTGTATCATGAATATCGTTTACGGTTTTTCTTTTAAGCAAAAGATGTTAATTATTTCGGACAACTGTTGAGTTGTTTTTCCAAAAACTAAAACCTTGGTATGAGGTTTAATTGCAGTGTTGGCACTTTGAAATAAATAAGTTGGTTTTGTGTTGCAGTTTGGGCACTCGGGCTCAAAAAGGTTCGCCATCACTGTCCTAGGGAGACCCATTTGGAGGTGGGAAAAAGACCCAGCCAGAGTGGATGTGGCCAGAAGGAAAATGAACAAGCCCATGCAGTGCATTGTGCAGGCCAAGGGCAGGTGAGTCACCAGTCCACCTGTCTGACAAAGGCAACACTATTTGGTTAGAAGAGATCTGAAATGGTATCACAAATTGGCTACAGTGGAATAGGTTTGGTGGTGAGGTGGGGACAGTAGGATGTCCCCACCTCTTGTGGCATGATAGGCATGGGACTGGGTCCATTTGGAGGCAGGGGAGCAGGATTGGGCTCCCTGCTCCCCTGTGGTGGGGATTCCCATAAGGAATCTTCGGGATGTGGTGCCAAGACCAGTCCAGCATGGGGTCTGTGACCTTGCCACATCCTGGGTGATGGAAAAGGAGTTCACATTAGTGGTCTGCACTATGCTGAGCCCCTGGCACTGCCATCCATCACCAATGCTCCTGGCACATGGGCCAGGAAGGGGGAATCAGACAGTAGGCAGGTTGTCGGATGACAGGATCTTTGCCCTATGCCTATGCCAATATTCAACTGAAAGTCAGTGAAGTTGTGGCCAGTTTATTATACCATCTAAGTGTGTATGTCTGATTCGTTCCCTTCCCTTCTCCACCCGGACCCAACTGGGCACTGCGCAGTGCCAAGCAGGGTTCTCAATAGCATGAAGGCTCCGACTCCAAGTGAATGCAAGTAAAAGTCCTCTTCAAGTCTACCCACTCACTGTGGGATTGTTGGGGACTGTGTGGGCAGGGATAGAGATGTTGGGGGCAGGCCAGTGTGTGCGGCCCTGTGCCCCACACACATAACACCTGAACAGGGCTTATGTTATTGCTTCAAGTGATATGGCGGGCATAATACAAGCAATATGATATTCCATTTTTCTGAATTCAAGTTACATACTGCATTTCCACTAAGAACAAAATGTATTTCAGAGCTGACTTCTTTTTTACAGCAGTGATGTTGCCATGTAACAAAATCTGATGAGCTGTAATTCGGGAAAAGAAGGCTAGTTTTTGACCAAACATAATGGTGATGAAGTTGCAGCTTATCAGAGCTATGAATAGCAACAAACTGGCACTTTAAAAAGACAAACTTTGGAGGATCTTTTGAGGAACATTTGGGATCATTTTTCATGCTGATAATGTTCAAGCTCAAACATTTGTCAGGGCCTTGTTTAAAACTCTTCTGTGGGTAGGATTAGGTAGGATTAGGTTGAACAAAATATTTGCAGAAGACTTTCCTGCCCAACAAACGTTGCCTTTTAGGATATATTAGATCTGGGTACAAAGTCATCTCTGATTATTGAAGCTTCACAAGAGAAGTTCTCCCGGGCATTTTACCAAATGAAATGGCCAAATGAACCAAAGGAAATGGCTGAAAAATTCAATGAAACATCTAAAAGACCCGATGAAGCATACAAATTCTGACTATCTAATATAATCAGGTGGGGAGTTCATATGATGTCATGTTATACTTCACTAGGAAATGAATCAAGGTAATTGACACAAAATGAATGAAGGAGAACTTAAGGGAGAGAGATACAATTGAGAAGATTTGTCAAATGATTTAATAATGTGGCTGTCAATTGCAAATTAAAAAAGCAGAATAACTAAATAGCCTGTGGGACCACCATAAAATTCAGATAATTAGAAGTATGGATAAATGGGATTTATGTTTACATAAGGAGCACAGAATGAATTTGGAGATTAGACTCGCTCTCTCTCCAGTAATGGACGCCTTACGTTAAGTGACAAGGGTCATTCTATGGCCACAAGCTAGTACATCAGTAGAGTGGTGAGACATCTAGGTTTGGATCTAGAGTTCCCATGGGAAGAATCCTGTTCATGGATGCCCCTGCTGGAGGAAGAGGGAAGGCCATTCTTCCTCCTATAGCCCCCTATGTCCCCTGAAAAGCTACTCTGAAGGGTTAGGAGGCCCTCCGTCACAGTGTGGGAGGGAGGTAGCATGTGGTTCTGCAAGGGGAAAGGGGCATTGCCGAAAACGGCCTCCCCTCTTCCTGCAGCACAGCAGGAGCTTCTGCTGGCTCGCACTTCCTTCCATGAATGGAAGGAGTCCTGTTCCTGAAAGACACTCTCCGGATCCAACTCAAAGCCATCCACCACATTTCAAATGTGGTTTCCTTTTCGTGCAACATCAGTGATCTCCCCCATTCCCGTAAATAAATTATAGCTGCCAAATACCTCAATATGTCTAAATCAGCTTAAATGCAAATGCAATAGCTTTAGTGGTTTGCAGATTGGGTTGAGCATTTCTGCAAGGTGTATACCATTGCTAACAAGTATTCTGACAGTTTCTATGTTGCTGAGCACAAATTGAACCTGAATTTTAGCATTTGTAGAGGAGATATAGTCACCACATGAATCATGATTAATTTGTTTCCCCTCTCATTGTTCCATACTGAAGTTTACTTTTCTTTTGAATCGAGTGGTTAGATTTATACTGTACATTGTGTGGAATGTTTGTTTTCAATCACTCACTCTTGTAGGGATGTAAAGATTTTGTTTAATCTGTTCTGTCTGTGTTTCACGGACTGTCATGCATCTCTCATTCCGCTGTCCGCTAATTGATGGAATCAGAGTCTTTTTTTTCCCCATTTGAAAAAGTCCACAAAAAAAGTCAGCTGCATTTTATGTAACTCTTGCTGGCATGTAACATTTTGTGTATTTTTCTTCGCTCAGCATACAATCAATGAGCAGAGTGAAAAAAGACTGCTACACAGTGGAGACTGAAGAGAAAGCAGAGATGTATAAAATGTTATGTGGGCTTTATTTTGCTATTTTGTTTTTAGAAATGGCATATATATTACCTTATTTTCCAGAAACTTTCATATGACTAAATTTGTGTACAATTCTGGAAAGTAAAAAAAATATTGTCTGAAAGTCCACGGAATCTGCATGACTCAGAAAATGCCAGTCCACTGCAGAATCCGCAGGTTGAATTCACAGAAATCCAAAGTCATTTGAATCCATTTCCGATTTCTCCAGCACCCCTATCTTGGTATTGCATTAAATGTAAATGTTACCATCTATGCATGGCCCAAGGATGCAAAAAATAATAATAGCTGCCCATTCAAATAATTGACCAGCTTGCTCGTATGCATGGTGGATCTTTAAAGAAAAGGAAGAAAAGGTGAACTGTTGCATAAGATGTACAACTAAACAAATTGCACAGAATGGGGAACAGTGTAGAAATGTCCAAAACCCTGAGAAATAGCAAGTCAAGAAGCTATTTGAATGGGGAACTGTGATGAGTAAAATTAGCACTATGTCAAGTAGCAAGATGATCAGCAATTTGAATGGAAAATAGTAAAGCGCAATAACCTGATAAGTGTAATAACAAAGACAGTCTCAACTATTAGAATGGGAAACTCCACTGAACAACTGTCTGGCACCATGCAAAGTGGTCAGATCTTTGAATGGAGAACATGAAAGCCCAGCACTTGGCATAACAAGACAACTGCCTATTTGAAAGGGGACTCAGTCTGTTTAGTAACAGTTAATCACTGCAAGCAATAGCAAGCCTGTAAGCTGCTTGAATGGGGAACAGTGAAGTGAAATAGCCTGGCACTAAGGACAACTGCAAAGTGATCAGCCTTTTCTGAATCAGAACTGAAGCAATGCAAAACAACAACACTACAAAATGGAAGAAACAGCAGGAAAAGGCCTTTCGTTATGACCTAACTAATTAATTAGCAGTATATTGTGACAGGAAAATGTTACTTTGCTAAATTGATCCACAGAATTGGGGTGTGGCCAGATTTAAAATGGTTCGGGGCCACCTTAATAGGGTCATGCAGAGAAGAAGTAAGGGGTCAGATGTCTATGCAACTCTGCTTAGTTTTGGCTTTGATCCTAAGTTGTTCCTGCCGGGGCAATAATTTGGTGTGTGTGTGTGTGTGTGTGTCTGACTTCCACCAACTCTCTCTCCATCTGCAGCCCCATATCCCACACCACTCTCAACAGCCTCCCAACCCCCAAGAGCAAATTGTCTGGAGTCGCAGAAGGGTTGCAGAGGAAAGGTGGAGGTGGGAAAGCCCCGTTCTGTAGGCATAAACTCTGTCCCATGGATCAGAAGGAAAGTTAGGATCCAAGTCATGATTAAGAAAGTTTATACCCCACTCTTCAGCATTAGCAGACCTGGAAGCAGCACCAAAGCCTAACAACAATAACAACAATAACAACTCTGAATCAGGGATGGGGACTCAGACTCGAGGACTCGACTCGTGAGTCGGACTGAGTCCCCCCTCTGACTCGACTCGGACTCGAGTCCCAATATTTTTAATGGGACTCGAGACTCGACTCGGGACTCGAGACCAAGGACTCTTCAACATCCCTGGGCTGTGCCAGAAGGAGTGGAGAGGAACGTGATTGCCGGCGAAGAGCGCATGGAAGCGAGGTGTGCCGCTGCTCGGCCACTATGGACGGCTACCAGGAGTGCAGCCCCAACAGTGTGTCAAGATGTATTTTGATTGATGTGTTGCGTACTTGGGAGAGGCAGAAGAAGGACCTGAGATTACTCTGTGTGGCTGCTCTGAGTGTGTTTCTGGTTCCAGCAAGTTCATCACCAGTGGAGCGGGTGTTCAGTGAGGGTGGAATTGTGATGAGATCTCACCATTCCAGAATGGGGGCCAAACATTTAGAAAAAATCATGTTCCTCAAATGCAACATGGATAAGTTTTAGGAAGTACAGCAAGTTTATTTTTTAAAATCGTTTTTCTAAAATTCAACCTTTCAGACATTTTGGGTTTGGCTGCCTCTGCCTGCCTGTCTGGGGTTCCCAGCCTCCTCTGCCTGCCTGGTCTCTTCTTGACCAGTTCAACAGTTGAATTGTCCAAGACAAAGGCCTCTGCCTGCCTGCTTTGGGGTTCCCTGCCTCCTCTGCCTGCCTGGTTATTTTGGGTTTTTCTGCCTGGTCTGTTCTTGCCAAAATCAGTTGCAGAGTTTTGAAATAAAAAGGCACACTTGTGCCTAGAATTTATTTAAACCACACATCTGAAGTAGCCTTATTTTGTTGGGGAAAACCCCCATTGATTTTAATAGGGACTCGTGGAGTCTGCTTTGGGAGTGACGTGTGAATCATGTGACTCGTGAGTCCCATTTGGACCGAGGAGCCGGACTCGAGACTCGGGTCCAAGACGCGTGACTCGACTCGTGAACGCGGATGACAAGGACTCTCTCCAACATCCCTGGCGCTGAATATCAACAAGCAAAACAGTGGAACAGCAAATCATAAAATCTCAGGAGCAAAATAAAGACTCAACCATGGTTTTAAAAAGCCTGTTGCTGAAATAACATGAAAGATAAAGGTGATGATGGTGATGATGATTTACATTTACTGCATTTTTATCCTGCTTTCCAGACAATTATTGTTTCCCAAACCAGCTTACGAGAGAGAGAGAGAGAGGAGAGAGAGAGAGAGAGAGGTGCTGCCACCAGGTTTGCAAACTAAAATGTCAAGGTGGAAGGGGAGTGGAGGGAAAAGGAAGAGGGGGGAGATCAGTTTTTCAAGCCCAGAACAATGTGGTGAGCTATAAGTGGGCATTGAAATGCACTTTGGGCCAGGCTGATCTTCCCTTGTTGGTGCTCTTGCTTGAATGAGGCTCTTGCTCCTTTGACCAATGGATGGGGCCAGACAGAGCGTTCTTTGCCCTTACTTCTGCAATCCCCCAGGGCAAGCGTCAGTTGGAGCTGAGTGTTCTTTCTTGTAGGGAGGGTCAACTGCTCCTACCCTGGCCGATGGATGGGTCAGGCTGGTCTCGCCCTTGCTTGATGTCATTCCTGGGAAGCAGGGGGTGCAGCCTCCCAGTGGCCCTAAGTCCTCTGGCTAATGGCAGAAGCCAGAGTGTGCTTCCCTTCTGCTCTCCAGTCCCAGGGCAACTAGGTAAACTTGGTTCTAGGTGAGCTTTCTTGGGGAAGGCGTTCCAAAGGAGGGAATGTTATCTATCCTAATCCCATCAATTAAACATTGTGTGTGTATGTGTGTGTCACATTAATGATCCCACCTTTCCTCCAGTGCTCAAAGTGGCATACAACCCATTTTATCCTCACAACAACCCTGCAAGGTAGATTAGGTTGAGAGAAAGTGACTGGCCCAAGGCCATTGAACAAGCTGCTTGGCTGAGTAGGTCCTTGGACCTGGGTCTCCTCACTCCTAGAGCTTTTTTACACGAGGCTGTTAATATGCTGTATCTACTTCCAATTTCATAATATAATTGAAATCCGAGCACTGCACGATGAGCATTTCCTTTCCTGTTTTTCCACCAGATAACCTCTAGGTGACACTGTGGTATAGCAGAATAGCACAAATACACAAGTGCAAAAAGTGTTTTCCTTTACTTTTGCAAATAATACCACATTTTCCTTGCTGTAAAAAAACTTGCAGAAAGTGCTGTTTCAAAACAGTTGCGAAACTGGAGGGTCATAATGTCATCCAAAGAAGGGAAAGATTAGTGTGTAATAAATGCTCTGTGTAGAAAAGCTCCTAATCCAACACTCTACTGCAGCAGAATAGCTGCCACAGTCTGGTTCTGTATTCTGAATCATAATGTGTTTTTTTTTTTAAATAATGAAGACTTCCGCAGCACTTTAAAAGACTTAAAGCACAATCCTATGCAAGTTTAGACATAACAAAGTCCTACAAGCCCCAGCATGCCCCTGCCAGCTATGTTGGCTGGGGCATGTTGGGAGTTGTAGGCCTTTTTTCTGTCTAAACTTGCATAGGATTGCACCCTAAAAGATTGATTGTGGCATGAACCTATGTCAACAGATTATTATTAGAGATGCTCAAAGCAGCAAAACATGACCCCATTGAGGTTCTCCAAATTCCACCTTGAAGCTCATTCCAACTCATGTCTGTATCATCAGATTGTGAGAATGGTTTTTTCTTTTTGCATGAAAATGTGTGTGCTATTTTGTGCATATTTTTTCCAAATGTAAGCATCAATTGTGCACATTTTTGAAATGTGTGCATTTTTCCTATTGATTTAAGCTTATTTGTTCACATTTTTAAAAAAGTACATTTTCTGTTATGTGCATTTTTCAAATGTACACATTTTTCACACACACACACACACACACACACACACACACACACTCCATGAACATCATTGCAAAGTATGGACGTTGGCTGAAGATTGCATTTGCATTTGGTTCTGGGTGGTCCAAACTGGGTAAATTCTGCTCAAAAATGAACTGAAACAAATTGTTCATACATCCTAATGCTTATGTTATCCATGAGCATTCTGCAACCCTATGGCATAATAGTTAGTACAGTACAATTGGTTAAAAGGAGCCTGGGAGGTTAACAAATCCATATTAAATGATACTGAGTACCTGTGGCAGGAAAAGGCCAGGAGGCCAAAAGTCCACATTACAAAAGTAATTATAAAAGTTTGTTATTACCTTTGTAATGTGGACAAGCAAGGATGGTGACGGAGTGAAAATACGGCATTTTAAACTGCTAGTAGTTCACTGATTTGGCATGATTTGCCTTTGACAGACATTGTTAGAGAATTCATAGACAAAACACTGTCCTAGCTCCACTAATATTTTAATTGATTCCTCGTTCTCAGATATGTTGTAATCACTAATCTTCCTAATGTATTAGCCTCACTAAGCCGTATTCGTCCTCATTTATTCATAAAGAGAGGATGAAATCAGCCATCATTCCCCAAAGTACAAGTCAGAACTCTGCACTTGGATGCCACGTAGGAGTTGCATGTACTGCTCTGATGTCAAAGCCTGGCCCAAGAGAACTCTTTCCTCTCAGGCCAAAACCATAATACTGTTAATTAATTATCACCATAAAGCTGGAATATTTTAATGATAAAATGTATAAAAGCTGTGGATGGAAGTTTGATTCGCATAATTTGTGCATTCTTCATTTTTCTAAAACTAGGGATCTTCCATTCCATTTCATTATTATTCCATAAATTGGCTCTATCCTTGGATCTACTCTCCTTGCCTTTTGGTTGAGCTTGGAGAACATCTAAAATTAATTTTGTAATTGGCACAGGTGTAGTTTTCTGCAATATTCCATTCAAGTCTCCCCACCCCTTTACAGGTTTGTGATGCACATGGACTCATATATGGACATGGATTAAAATCTCCCACAAAAGGAATCTTGATGCAATCACATCAGAATTCCTTTTTGCACTGTGATTTAATTGATACAGTGTGTGTCCAGTGTGCTTCTTCCCCCTCCCTTACAGGTTACTGAAGTGCATGAGCACACCATGTAAAAATAAATCTTGATGCAGATGGATGATCACACCAGGAATCTTGTCTGGGCTGCGAATAAATCAGTGAAGATCTGAACGCATGTGTACTGCTGAAATCATATCAAAAACAGTAAGAAAAAAGAATCCTGATACAGTCATGCCATTGTTTTTGTGCAGTGTTTTAATAAATGTACACACACACACACACACACACACACACACACACAGAGTAACCTGTAATGAAAAAAAGGAGCAAATGGAAAACTGTGGTAAGCTATGCATCTCAACCTGTGGTTCTTAACCTTTAATGCACTACTAGGACCACCACCAATGACACAATATTATCACTAAATGCTCCTTCCATCCAACCACAAAAACCCCAACATAAAAACAGCACTCCAAACAAGGCAACTTTATTCTGATATGTAGATATAGATTTCATAGATCATAGAGTTGGAAGGAGCCTATAAGGCTATCGAGTCCAACCCCCTGCTGAATGCAGGAAACTAGAGGAGGGGTCTCCCATCCAAGTAATAACCAGGCCTGATCCTGCTTAGCTTTCCACACTCAGACAAGCTGAGCCAGCGTAAGCGACAGGCCTGTATATTAATGATACATGCATATAATTACCATATTCCGCTTCTGCATAGCTAGGAGCAGGGAGAACATAGTGGGGGGGGGGGAGATGAGTCGAGGGGCCTGAACGTGTGCTGGGCCACGGGGGCAGGACTTCACAGGTGATATTAGCCCTTGGGGCCCTGCCCTCGGCTTCTTTCATTTTGGGCTCCCTCCCTTTCTCTAAGTAATGTGGGCTTTGCTGGTCACCTGTTAGGGGGCTAAGTAGGAATTTTAACTTATTGTCTTGATTGGCCATATGGGGCAATGTGTGTGTTTCGCCTACTCTACACTGTTACACAGGGTTTGGAGTTGTTTTTCAATTGTCCATTTTAATTGATGTTGTTTAATTCAGTCACATTTGGCAGTTAAGTTCAGGAATATTCAGTGGGGTTAGGGCTGGTGAACATCATTTTAGGTGATTGGTGACTCCTGAGGCTCTCCACTCAGGGCTTTGAGGCCCAGTGGAGAAATATGGATTGCCTTTGAGGCTGATTCACCTCATTCCACTCAGAGTTTTGTGGCTCCGGGAGGGGGGTGACAGGGGAAGGCCTCCCCAAACCAGGATGGTGTAGAATGGGTGGCGATTTCACAGGCGCCGCCCCTTGGTGGGTCGGACGTCTTGCCCTAAGCACCTACTGGCAAGAGACCAGTATAGTCAGCAACCCACACTAATTTTCCCTGCTCGCATCAATAAATGTGTCCCAAGTTTATACCAAACTTTATGTGTCTCAACGTGTTATTTCCACCCCCTTTTCACTCACAATAGACAGATCTCAGGGATGCATGCAAGGAGACCCTTGTGCCTTGGGGTGGGGAAATAAAAGCGAGGCTCAAGCTTGCCAAGGTCCTCAGAGTTCCACTTCAAAGCCCAGTCAGCCTCATTCCCATTCCTGAATGCAAGCGTTTGCTGTTCAAATTGGAAGAGTGCATATCTAGGTGTGGTTTTTTTGGGAGTGTGCACCCAAATGCATACTTTTCCACATTGACTAAATGTGAAAATGCATCCCCCCCCCCAATGTGCATTTTTAAAATGCACATTTTCCAGATGAATGCATTTTGCAAATGCGATCGCAAGCTCAGGAACAGGCAAGCTTTGTCTGAAAAATGCACTCACCTCTGGTCCAGAGGTGAGAAAAGGGGAAATTCTGATATTCAGCAAACTCAAATTATTTTTTGTACATTCCTACCCTAGCTGTGCCTGATGGTCATCCACCAACTGCTTAATGTAGGTTTATCTCTGTCTGATTTAGTCTTTCTTGAGAACCTGTTTCTCCTTTGTCTTTCTTGCTCTTACAGTGCCCCCTCTGTTGTTTTCATTCTGGAAACTCATCACACATACTTAGTCTCATTATAAATGGACGGAGGAGTATTATTTTTTAAACTGATTTTGCCCCAAGTTGGTAGGTGGCATCCCTGGTTGATTCCAGTGTTTGAAATCCTCTTCCACATTAAAAATGCTCCGTATGTAGAAAATTAACAGCTGCTGCTGCCCCTTCTGATGGTTCTTTATCTTTAAACAGGACTGGGACCAGACAGCCTTTCTAACAGAGGGTGCCTTGAAAGAGCTGACTGTCTCTGATAGCCCTTCAAATAGAGGAGTGTTATCTGTAAAGTAGGACACCTGACCACCCTAGCATGAAATGATACAGTTCACTCAACTATCTCATAACACTATACCACTACCTTCTGCTTCATGCGTAGAGCAGGCCTCATTCCCACCCACCCCATCACTTGATGAGAACGGTAGAGCTGGTTGTTTTAAACAAAATTGTCATTGTAAGCTCACAGTTGGGGAAAGACAGACAAGACAACTAACATTGTATATGTGGTGGAAGTCGCTTTAACATGCAAACAAATGTCAGAAGGTATGTTTTAATGAAGCCCCTTGTACATTCAGTAGTGGGAATGGACCTTTTGGACAAGCACATCACACACTGATGCACCCAGTGGCCATTTCTCCCTTCCCCAGCCACAGTGGTGTACAGCTCCTGTATCCAATTTGGAACCTTAATTGCATGCACACAGATTTATATGAGTTGGGGCCCTTTTCATGAATGTGCAACTGCTTTGGGGGCACTGGGCACATCACTGTCTGTGCAGCATGGCCAGAGGGGTGCTCTCCAAGTACCCCTCATGCATCTGTGAATGTGTGAGGTGTGGAGAGTTGTAACTGAAATGGTTACTTACAACTACCTTTACCTTTATTTTTACCCTGGAGGTTCCAGTTTAGCTGGGGCCATACATGGCTGTATTGTTATTTTAGGCCCAATTCACCTGATGCCTGTTCATCACTTGATCAACTGACTTGAACATGTGAATGGGTTGTCACTGATCAAATGCCACAGGCCATGCTTTCATGTCATCTGCTGTCTTCATTTTTTTAATGTAGACATTTAGCACATTCAGCTGCCAGTCAGCAAGCGATGAATAAACAAAAGATATACACTGATGTGTGAACCGATCTTTAGTGGTTAAACCAGCCCTGGGAACAGGCATGCTTCAGCTATGTTGGTCCCCCCTATTTGGAAATCTATTCTAATTTTCAGGACCCAGTTCTGCTCTCATCAGTGAAGACCTTTGTTTGAGTAGTTTGATCCATATTTCCATCCAGATCAGGATCCTTTAGTAATTATATCTATATATAGATAACTGCACATAAACTGTCATTATTGACATAAGGTACACCCATCATTATGTATGGGAAAGTGTGGGGTTCATTTTCTCCCCAGGAAATATACTCCCCCCCTTCACTTTCAGGGAGGCAGCCAAAGGTAGTGAAAGTACACAGTGAGAGCATGCCATCTGAACATATATAGATGTCTCCTCCACACAACACAAATTCAGACACACCTTCAGGTATCCTACAGAAGCACATAACTGGGAGTCTGTAGCCTAGCACTCAGGTGGTATCATTCCAGAGTGAGCTCTGACTGCCCATGTGATCATGACTTCATTACAACAAGGAGGAGTTATTTTTAAACAAACAACAAAAAGTGGGTTGAAGATTCAGCCAATCAGAACTGTGAACAGCATTGAACCAAGATAAAAATGGTACTTTTTCAAGGGGCCCTTTGGGGAAATTATGGAGCTGTCGAAAGCCCATTTTTTGTGTGCCAAAAATGTTTGCTCCCAAACCTTTAACACAGCTATAGTAACTATTCAAAGTCTTGGAAGTGGTCAAGAGCATCATCAGGTTACCTGCTGTGAAACAGTCCTTTTTAACTCCCACATGCATATTTGGGATGGTGTGGAAGGCTGCTCATCTGGATTTCCATGAAAAACTATTGTATGAAATAGGCGGAACTATTGAGAACAGCATGATTAATGTGGTAATCCTCCACTTTACAGATACGATTGGCCCTTCTTCCGTTCATTAAAATGCTTCTAAACCACTTTTTTAAAAAATAAAATAAAATTGTGGCTAAAGTTTAGAATCAGTTGGATGGACATTACATAAAAATCTTTATTTTATGTTCTTGTTGCATTTCAGTGATTGGTCCCATCGGTGTATACATAAAGCTGTGGTTGGTAACAATCTTGTTTCAAAATGCTGCCTTTTTTCTTTTTCTTTTTTAAGGGAAAAGAAATGTGACATCAAATTTGATGTCTGGTGAAATCCCTTCTTTTAAACAAAAATCAAGAGCATATGTTTCAAAATTCAGTCCTAATTTGCAATGAATTGCTTGAGTAAAGCCACTTATATCAGTATTGTTAATCTTAATAGGTTCAAGTGACCCATGTTCTAATAATCCAGACCATCAGTTCAGTGAAAATTTCTTTTTCTAATTAAAAATGTTTGACCACAAGAGGGAGTGCCTTGCCAACTGTTTACCTGTCATGAAAGAGACATGTACAGTACACTATGCTGGATTTCGGAAGAAGAGAAGAAAAATACCAAGTAAAAATACCTTGACTTTCATATATTTCTAAGACAAATTAAGATATAAAATTTGCTTTAAACATGTGTTTGCTTTAGCATCTGTAGGATAAGGTAACTTGATCTGGTTGAGTTGTTTTGCCGTTATAGACATGTGGCTCAATGCTTATCAATATTTTTTAAAAAAGAAACAAGTGGAACCTGCAACAACTTGCTGCAGTATAGAGTATTGCTGTTCGGGGATAGTATCCAGTGCTTGTTCTACATCGAGTCAACTCACTGAAATGAATGAGACTTGAGTTAGTCACAACAAGTTAGTAGACCCATTGGAGTGTCCCATTCACTCCTATGGGTCTACTCTGCATAGGATTAACATTGGATACTACCCCAGGATTCCACCCCTCCCTCCCTCCCTCCCTCCCTCATTTTCCATATTCCCCCACTCCAACACTGAGCCAGAATTCCATAGCCACAGAGTTCACACAGTCCTCACTGGCTGTTTCAGAGGTATCCCCCCCCCCCCGGCCACTGTAGTTTTCTAAATATTTTTTGTACTTCTGTAAACTTTAAGGTTCCACAAGACTGCTGATAACTCCTTCTTCTTCATGGCTGTTGTTGTTTATGGTACATAAGGACTGGCTCTTGGAGGACTGAGATCACTATTATATTATGAACTGAATTCTCCAGAAGGGATGAAGTCATATAAAAAAACAAAAAAAACATATACATCATCATCATCATCATCATCATCATCATCATCATCATTTTATTTCTATACTTCCCAATAACCGAAGCTCTCTGGGTGGTTTACAGCAATCAGATAAACAGATAGATATAATTTCATATATGTGAATGTGTTTTCATATATGTGAATTGAAAATGTTATGTCACACTTTAGTGTGACCATGAAATGGATGGAACCCAGGGTGGGGCCATGCAGATGAAAGGGTGGGGTTATGCAGATAAGATAAGGCTCCATTCTCAATTGCTGGGTTCACTAGGACGAGGGAGCTGATTCTGCTTTCACCCCGGCAGCCTCCCATATCAAGAATAGTTGTCATTCACTCACTCCTATGTGAAAAACTAAATCACTGCACTTGGGGACGCTGTTGTGGAGAGAGCAAAACCAGGCTTCCATTCCTAATCCTAACACTGGGTGGGCCGTAAGTCGCTGACAAGAGTTCCTGCAGGGAGGTTCAGTTGATTCACTATCACAGCCCTGGGTGTCCTTGCAATTTACAAACCCTCTTTCCATAATGGTAGGCATTTTGCAGCTAGTTTATAATAAAAGCATCCATTTGTACCCAGTAGTGCCTTCTTGGAACCAATCGTAAATCTTTCCTTTTATTGTTAAATGTGTCACCCGATTACTCCATTCTTTTTCAATTTTTTAAAATGTGAAATTTCCTCTCTATATTGCCAGCTAGACATTTACATTACTCTGAACAGATGTGTCATATTAAAATTGTATTGTAATGTGGCTTTAAAGCATTGCATTACCATGGTGATTTTATCTCAAGTGTTATTCGTCTAATAATTGGACAGATTTTGAAACTTGTGGACAATTTTCAGCTAGTATGATTTTAAAAAAAAACTTTTTAATGTTTCTTATACTGTGATCCTAAGAACGTTTACTTGGAAGTAAATTCCATTGAAATTCATGAGATTTACCTACAAGTAACTGTGCAGAATTGAGTTCCAGTCCCTTTGTTTTTAAGGCAAATTTACTATTCATTCTTACAGGAAGCCTTCAGTCTTGCTGTACTTTAATCCATATACATGGTGTGCGTATAGAGAAGAACATTCAAATACTTTTGAAAGTGACTTCCCCAATCTGTTTCAAACTATTTCTGCCATGTTACATCAGATGAAGTCATAATTTTAAAACATTTTATTTTAATTTAACAGGACATGACAAGCAAAAGAACTACCATCTTTTGTTGTCCTTAAAAGATGCCAGCAATTCCTATAGTTTTCCAACTGTTCATGAGGAAAGCCCAATTAAAAATAAAAAGGTTGTTGTATTACTATGTGGGGAATTAAAGAAGATAGTATCCAGGCACACCAATCAACAAAGAGTTAAGTTGTGGTTCTTAGATTTAAGCTGCATAAATTAAATCTTAATAGGACCATATACTATTTTATTCTAACACCATCAGAGTTAAACTGGTTTGTTAACTGGTCTTGCAGTGTATGTTTAGTACAAAACATTATTTCCCAATATGAGAAAATAAGATAATGCAAATCTAATATCACTCTCAGCTGTTTCCTCCACTGCAAAGTAACACCAATAAGGTAGTGTTAGAACATGTATATTCAGGAAGAGGTACCACCTACACTGGAGGTTAGCTACTACTGTTGTTATGTTTGCATGTGCTAGTCAGTAGTCTATACTAGTCAGTTTTTTAGACTAAGAGTGAACCCTTTGCCAGCAATCCAAATCCTCAGACTGATGTGGCAGGGCATAGTGATGTCATGAGACAGGGTCATATGATATTATGAGGTTGAGCCTTGTGGTGTCATGGCACTACCAATTTCTTAAAAGAAGGGGGGGGAAATGTGATACCTAGATGGCCCAGGAATGAAGCAAAGGAATGGAACTAGAGATGTGAAAGGCCAGGAAAATGGGGAGCGGGGAATCAGAAGGGGAAAGCAGTTCACTCTCTCTCTCTCTCTCTCTCTCTCTCTCTTTCCCATTAGGGTGATTTCCTTCCAATTTTTTTTCACTGGAAAATTGGACGTTTAAAGAAACATTGGGGGTGAGGAGACATCTTATACATTTTTTCTCATTCAAAAAGAATAGTCTTATTTTAAAAAAATAAAAGAAAAAAAGCAGTGTTTTCAAATACTACTATGCAAAACTCTCAAGGTACTTCCAGACCAGGTTTTTTTTAATCGCATAATTGCCCTGCCTCATGCACAGACTGTTAAGGCAGCCCAGGCATTGTCGTCTTGCATTTGTAAGCTTCCTGTGTTTTGCCACCACCACTTCCATCTTTTTTCTTGCCATAGGCAATCAATTAAGGAGGGAAGGTGAATGGAATAGCTGCAGAAAGCCTTTCTCTTGTTAGTGCTAGGACCCGAGATTCAAAGGCAGCAGTAATCCAAGACTGGTTGATGGCCCTGAGATGTAAACTTGCTGCCCTGAGCATGAGCCCCCAAACCTGAGCCTCGGGGCTAGCAGCACATGTGAACAATGGGATCAGTACAGCCTCTGGATGGACTGTAGGGGTCACAAAATCTTTTGACCACAACCCAGTTCAGAGCTAGGCATATTTAAACCCACTAAAATCAAAGGGATTATGAGCCTAATTCTGTGTGGGGCAATGGCCTTTGTCTCAAGTGCTTTAAAGCTATCTAGGCAGAGTTGTCGCAATCAAAGGGCTTAGGTCTGCACATGGGTGCAGAATTGTAGCTAAGATGTCTGGTTCTATCCTGTCACTTTAGCATTGGCAGCATCGATACTGCTCCACCCAATGGTTGCTGTGGCCTCCACACAGGAGGGAAAGCCCCGATCAGAGTAGAAAATGATGTGGGGAGGAAAGGTGTCTTATGCAGTGTTTGGGCTGCAAAAGATGAAACTCATGTGCATACAGAGATATTTAAAAAATAAAATGCTAGGAGCTTATCTGCTTACTTTGCCTCTACAGATGTGACTGTCCTTTTGGCATTCGTTATAATCACCCCAGGCTGCTAATTTGGTCCATTTGATGTCTATAACTAGAAAGTCTCAAAAGGCTCAGCATGGTTTAAAGAATCATTTAGAAGGTGAGAGACTTATCCCTTGCTCTTTTATGATGCCATAGTTATGGTGTCTAATTCCCCTCCTATCCATTCCCTTCCTAGGCTCTCTTAAACTCTAAGATGCATATAAAAACAATTCTATGAATAAAATATGCCAAATTGCTTTCCATCTCCTCCTGCTTTGCTTGTCCTCCCACGAAAGTCTGTTCCCTTAAAAAAAAATCCCCCCAATGAATTATCACTTTCTATTTTAACTTTTCCAGCTCTAACTCATGCTCTCCTTTCCAGAAAATACGTTATAATGATGATTCATAGATTCATAGATTATAGAGTTGGAAGGGGCCTACAAGGCCATCGAGTCCAACCCCCTGCTCAATGCAGGAAACTAGAGGAGGGGTCTCCTATCCAAGTAATAACCAGGCCTGACCCTGCTTAGCTTTCCACACTCAGACAAGCTGAGCCAGCATGAGCCACAGTTCTATGCTAGGATATTTCCACACATACAAATAGTGGGAATATTAGTTGGATTTTTCACAAAATCTTTCTGGCTTTTAGCATCCTCACATGTTGAATTTGGATCAGACTACATTCAGCCAAACCACTGAGGCCTTGACCTGGGCACAGAGATGTTTCTTACACTATTCTTGAGATGAGACCATAGTAAGGGTGCAATTCTCCTCTCCTTATCTAGGCAAGAAGCAAATACAGGAGAAGCAAGGAATGAAGGAGAAATTGGCCTCAATGCTGACACAATGTGTTGGTTACCATTACACAAATTCATATAGGCATACATGAGTTAGTTTTAGGAAGGGGGGAGAAGGGAAAGCATTGGCAAAAGTGGAGTGCTGCACCATTTGGACTCATGGTTCTATTATCTTGAGTTTGCATGGAAAGTATGTTATCCAACATAGTGTCCTACACAGCAGTTTGTTCTACAATGTATCTGTTGTTTTAAGAAAAGCAAGCACATAGGCACAAGAAGTGGACTGGAAAAGAAAGGGATGGGATGTTGAAAGCTAGAGTAGATGGTTGTGTAGTTTGTAAGTTATGTCAATGTTTGGAATAACTAAAGGAATCTGAGCAGTTACTCACAAGCAAACTTGCGTCCAATTAAATCGTGATGCATCTGAATGCTGGGTTTTCCAAAGTTTGGTTCATTTTTATAGGGATGTAGAATTCAATCAAAGCAAATTTATTTCTGAGCCCAAATCCAGGTGTTAGCCAGGCAGAATGACACCCTCTGACCTCGACAGTAAATGGCAGATAAATGGTGACTTGGTGTAAGACAGATCCTTCTATCCTTGCAACAATGGTTGTGTGTGTGTGTGTGTGTGTGTGTGTGTGAGAGAGAGAGAGAGAGAGAGAGAGAGAGAGAGAGAACTGTGTTAGATGCTGCCTCTTATTCTTTCCCTTGATTTGTACTATTTCTACTAATTTAAAGCTATTTCTCAAAGCAGTTTAATACATATGGGTGCATTGTTATGGTGAGTGTAATTGTTGCTTATTAAAGTTGAACAGAACTATAGCTTTGATATCAACAAACTATGAATATATGTTATTTGAGCAATATCTGCAGGCATGATATCCTGATATGTACACGGAGTCCTCGTGTACATATCAGGATATCTGATAAAGTAGACTGTAGGTAGAAAACTGTGTGTATGCTTGATGTGCACATACAACATGTGTGGGATTTAGAGACATATGAGAATTTTGTTTTAGTTCAGAAATCATCCAAAATTGCCCACTTTGCAACCCTGAATGTGAACAGGAGTGCATTTTCTCTCAAAATGATCACACATTCCATCAAACTTGTGATCGCATTCAGAAAATGAGTATTTTTTGACAAATGTGCACTTTGAAATGTCAAATGTGCTTTTTTTTTTTTGAATTTTCATGCTTTTGTCAATGGAGAAAAGTGCATGCTTTTGAAAAATGTGCACAGAAATGCACACTTTTCTTATTTGAAATGCACACTTCTCCTATTCAAATGAACCAAAAACCACCAGGTCACAAACAAAAATGGGAGTCAGCCGAACTGAGCTTTGAAATGAAATTTGTAGAATTTCAGTGAGCTTGAACTTCCCTGGTTCTCCCATCTCTACGAATGTGGCCGATGAATTTACAATGCCAAAGTCTCCCTACTAGCTTTATGATGGTATCTGTAAGACAAAATAGAGGAGGCCACTGCCCCTCTTTTATTCCACCTTGGTCTCACTGTATTATATATCATTATGTGCTCATACAGAAATTCCGTGGATCATGCCCTGCAGCTACATCATTGCTGCATTGCATGCTGATTCCAGCAAAATGTTAGTTTTGAAAATAAGGCCACTTATTTCAAAAGTACTCTTTTCCAAATATTTTATAATTAAAAGTGTGTAATTTTCATCTGAAAGCAATTATAACTGCATTTAACTCATCGTTGTGAAAGACGTTGTAACAAAAAGAACCATGCGGCTGCAGAGATGGAGACAGCATTTCTATAATGACAGTAATCCAGTTTATTTTAGCGGCATTTGTGCAAATGGCAAATTGGTACAGATGTGAAAGAAATTTGCATGGTTAATGGCATGGTTTCCATCTTGTTCCACTCTTCCACAGTCCGGTCAGCTGTCATGATAAACATTCCATTCCTAATGATATTGAAAACACGTGGCTGGTAATCTTTGTTATTGCTTTAATGCCATGGAAAAGTTAGTGACTCCAGCAAGCTTCATTTTGAGGCTTAATTGGGTTACAATTTCTTTTCAAGATAAAGCTACATAGGAAATACATCTTTACTATCTCTGACTATTTAATATCCAATTCTACATCTTTTCCAGAGGATATACATTTGGGCATTCAGCTACCACTCCTAAACTTATTTTTAGATCTCCTGTCTCACCCTAACCAGGAAAAGCTCCATCCTGGCATTTTTCTAGCTTAGATCTTCCGCTTACATCTTCCTTGCCCATCTATATTATCTATGTCACGAGTCTTGAATCTCTGGCCTGCAGGCCTAATCTAGCCTATGGTGCCTCCACATCTGGCCTGCAGAGCTTCCTTGGGTTCCTCCTGGAGGAATCAGCCCTGGAGGATTCCCCACTGTTATCTCCAATCTCAGATTGGAGATAACGGCAGGGATGTGGGTGGGTGGCACCATCTGAATGGCTTTGAATGTTGTATGGTGCCCCCATGGGAACCACATGAAGCCACAGACCTGACCAATGCTGGGAAGAGTGACTGCTCCTCCCAGCACTGGCCAAGTCTTCCTACATGTGCCTCTTACCAGCTCCAATGGGGACAATGAGAGGCATGTGAAGGAAGACATCAGCTGCCCACATGCCATCCTCACCACTGGCTGTTATGCTGGTATTGCAGGGAACTTAATATCAGTGTCACAACCAGATTTGTATTCCACAGCTCTTTTCTTATCACACATCGCCCTACCTATCCTCCAAGTGGCCCATGGTTATTCCCATGTTCAGTAGGGACAACTGACGTTGAGAGTTAGGGTGGTTTTGAACATTATGCAGAAATGACAACAGAGGAAGTAAGGATTGTGTCTGTACTTTCTCAATTTGAAGTTTCTGAGTAATGTGCAAAATGGGAACTTGGACCTCTCCTTAATACAGGTAGTGAGATGTAACAGTTCCGTGCACCTAAGATTCATGCAGCTCAGCAGGGGTGTGAGTCATGAATTCCTGCTTTGCACCTTACTCATAACTGTGAGCTTCTCTCACAGAAGATGCTTCTGCCTGGTTTTTGGAGATCCATGCCTTCTCCCCACACCACAGCCTCCCCCATTCAACGAGATCTCCCAACCCGTATGTATAGCATTTTATTTATTTATTTATTATATTTATATTATATTTATACGCCACCTTTTTTCCTGCAAGGAACCCAAGGCGGCTTACATAATCCTCCTCCTCCTCTTTTCAGGGGGCGGGAAGGTCTGCTGTAGGGAAGAGGGGGCAGGGAAGTCTGCTTCCACCAGCCCAGTTGCATGTGTCTAAATCTGGATCCAACCAAATATTTTACATACAAATAAAAAGCAATCTAGACCAGATGATAGAGATCTGGGATTGGATCTCACATCTCTTTCATTTATGTAGCCCTGGGGTAGGTGTTGATCTGGATCTGAATCATGGCACTGCAGAGGGTTTTGAACAATTTCCCCTGTGCCATTTGCACAATGAAAATAACCTCCAAAGCTGCTGTTTGGCCCATTAGTGAGAACTTGTTAGTAAGTTTTCCCTAACAGGGAAATAGTAGCTTTGGGGAAGAGATGAGATTTTCATCAGGAAAATGGTGTGTGTGGGGGGGTAGCGGGGATCAACATGCTCCTCCCTCAGTGCCACAGTTCCAATCCACATCCTCACCTCACCCTACTGCTTTTTGCCAAATTGGGAAGAGCTGGGAAATTTAATCACAGATCGTAGGGATGGATGAGAAATTCGCTCTATTGAGGAGGGTTTGTTTTTTTTAAATGATTTACCCAATCCACACGTCCTGGAGCTGAATGTGGAAACTGCTGTAATTTTCAGTTGGACATCTGTACATTTCTGGGCTTGTGATGCATTTTGTGAATGAAAAAAGGTGCTTGACAATGCACGGACATTTGGAAAATGTGCAAAGCCCACTGCGTTCATTTCTAAAATACACAAAACCACACTTTAGTCAATGGGGGCATGCACCCATTAATGCATCAATTTGAAAAATGTGCACAAAAATATGGACAGGTGTTTTTTCCCCCGAGGAGTGGGGGTCAGGGGGAAAGATCTATATGGAAGCGGCACAGAATGGACTTGGAGGTGGGAAAAGGGGGAAGCCCACAGAAATGGACTTGAGAGATCCACCCATCCCTATCTTTGTTGCCTCATATAGTTTGGCCTTGGCATACATTCAGTAGACATTCTGTGTTGCTGTGCGTAAGTGAGCTTCCTATTTGAAAGTCCTTGTGAATATATATATTTTTAATTTGGGTGGACCACATTTTAATTCTGCATATGTATCTCTCAACAATAAGATGAAAATCTAGCATAGTTGGGTGAAAAAATAAAAAGAGCAAACCCATTCAATTAAAACTTCTAACCTAGTGGTTTTATGCAATACAAAGTTAATGGTCTGGCTTGAATTCCATAAAATAGTACGTTTTTTATCATCTGAAATGGCTCATGGATCTCATATGAACATACCTAATGTTTCTGGAGCATTACCTTCTCTGAGGTGTAATCACAATGTGTATCAATAAAGATAAAATATTGTAGTCCACTGATTCATGTGGATCAGGTGGAAAATACACAGACAGAAATCTAAATAATGTTACTGGTCTTCCAACAGCTAAATTATAGACACAAGTCACAAGAGTGAGTTTAGTTAAAGGAGGTGGATTAAAAATGCCACTGGGCAACTAAACAAGCAGAGCTGCAGGGGTTTCACTGTGTGGATGAAAGGATGATGTTGGGAGAAAGGGTTTACATTGGTTAGGCATTGAAGAATGTTTTGGGACAAGCTGATCTGAGCCTGTGGAAAAGGGACACACTCATTTTGAACTGAAGTAGAACTAGACTCCTGGTGCTTAATATTAACAAGGCTTCAGGGCAGCATTTAAACCGACTTCTGGGGAAAAGTCAACAGAACTAGGAGGACATCAATCTGGGGATGACTTATCCCTTTTAGGTATAATAGTGTAAATGCTTTAGGTCTTCAAAATGGGGGCATGGTTAATCATACAGAAACATATGACAGTTATTTAAAGTGAGGGAAGAGGGGGAAAGTTACACAGAAAATGGAGATTTGGAGATGGGCATTGTGGGTTAACTAGCAGGTGTCTGCTAGCACAACAGGACTTTCTCCCTCTCACCTTCCCCCCCACCTGCAGCCTTCCATACCACCTGAAAACCTGCTCCAGAGGGTTTCCCAGCCCTCCAGAGCAGATGTTGAGGGTGCATGGAGGGGTCTGCAAAGGGGAATTACCCCCTCCCAGTTCTGCTCCAATGGTGTCAGTGGAATGACACCATTGGATACAAACAACTCCATGGCAGAGTAAATGCTCTGCATGCAAAAGTCCCCAAGCCCAACCTCCAATATATCTGGGTGGGTAGGGACAGCAAAGACCCCTGTCTGAATTGCTGCCAGTTAGGGTAAACAGGACTGAGCTAGCTGGACCAATGGTCTGACTTAGAATAAGGCAGCTTCTTTTGTTTCTAATTGGAGTGTTTTGCAATTTAAAAAAGGACATAGATATAGTGAGCCTATCAGATATCTAGATATGGTTGCCCCTGAGTATAAAATATATAGAAGGGCAGAAAGTGGTGGTTTGGGAGCATTGTTGTGGTGTATGTCAAAGAGGGCATAGACTCCAATAAGCAGGAAAATGTAAGAGCAACAAAACCTCCACAGAAACACAGTGGGTAGAAAATACCATACCAGGCCCGAAAAGTAATCTAGAACTAGAGATATACTACTGTCCCCCAGAACAAAACGCTGATTGTGAGCTTGTAATGGAGGAAGAAATTGGGGAGACACCCAAAAGGAGAGCGTGTTGTAACAATGGGTGACTTCATCTGCCCTCACATTGAGACTGGGTACATGCAGGGCCGGCGCTACCGCTAGGCAGACCCAGGCGGCTGTCTAGGGTGCGTGGCGGAAGAGGGCGCAGAAACGCTGCGCTCCTTCCTCACCGCCAGCGCGCTCCTGCCCCGCCTGCCACCTCCGCCACGCCTCCCCGCCCACCCACCCGCTCGCCCGCCGCTGCCGCCGCCACCACCACCACCGCTGCTGCACCTCCCCCCCGCCCGCCCGCCACCTACCTACCTTCGCATCGTTTCCGGAGCCCCACCAGTGTTGTTTTGGTGGGAGGAACCAGGGCAACAGGGCTTAAACAGCCCTGTTGCCCTGGTTTCCCCGGCAAAAAAAAAAAAGCGCGGGGGTCCCGTCGCGTCGCGTTGGAGGAGGCGGCGGCAGCAGCAGCCAGCAGCCAGCAGCAGGGGGGGGGAAGGTAGGTGGTAGCAGCGGCGGCAGCAGCGCTGGGGGGGGTTGCAGAGCAGGGCTGCTTTGCTCCAGAGCCCCCCCCACGGCACGAGAGGGGGGGCACTAAATATAATTTGGCCTAGGGCGCCAAACAGCCCTGCACCGTTCCTGGGTACATGTACATTCGAATAGTTAGTCATGTCCCCTCGTTCTGAGGAGGAACATTACCCTGTGAGGAGGACTCAGATTCAGGCAGGACACAGGTCACGCCACTTCAGGACGAGCCTTTGGCACGTCCTTTGCAGCCCGAGGACATAGCTTTTCCATCATCTGAGTCTGAGGATGACTCCCTGCTTCTCCTTCCCCTCCGCCATACAAGAGCCATGAGACTGCAGAAACAGGTACTGGCCCTTTAAGAGCCACAGTCAGCATCCAGCAGGGGTGGAGTCACTGAAAGACCAGGCTCTGCCAGCCTTCTTGAGGTCTTGGTTGACTGTAGTCCTTTGCTGGAACAACAGCTCCTTATGGGAGAATACTTCAGCCAGCACGTCTTGCAGTGCACTATCCAACGTCAACCCAAAACAGTTAGTTAGCGCTGTGTTGAAGTCTGCTTCTTCTGCACTTCAGGAGGTGACCCTTGACTTAATCCTGAGTGGTTCCCAGGACCTAGTCTGAGGTGTAAATTTGTTAAATCTCTCAGGAACAGAGATCATCATAGTCCTGTAAAATTACACATACATCTGTGTGAAAAGTTGCCCCTGAAAGTATACAGTCACATTTCATTTCAAGAGAAGAAACTCCTCAAAAATGAGGGGAATGTTTAAAAGAAAGTTGAAAGGGAGAGCCAGGGAGGTCAAATCTCATTGGGATGCTTGCAAGCTCTTCAAAACCACCAGAATACAAGCTCATGTAGAACGTACATCACAGATTAGGAAAAGTACAAACATGTCCAAGAGGGAGCCAGCATGGTTAACAAGCAGAGACAAGAAAGCTATGAAAGGCATAATAATATTCTCATAATACTTGTGGGTCACATAAAGTAACTGACAGGCAGTGGAAGAACATACAAAAGAAAGTACCATAATTGGCTGATGGCATGAAGTGGCACAGGCAGGGGGACAGGCAGCAGCACCCACTCTGTTGGCACCCGAGGCCACAGCCCTGTTGCCCAGCCTTTCAGGACTATTTAATCCTGGTCTGTCTTCAATGGAATTCATGTTTTAAAGGTCTGAGCGCCCAGCACTGAAGCAAACTATCCATATGAGAGTGTGGCAATGTGCTTAAATCTTTGTTTCACAGTGTTCATGGCTAGATTGCGAATTATTCCTTCTATAGTTGACATTATCTTGTTATCTAAGCTTTCCTGTCTTTAACTGTTGACCATTCTACAGTTAGCTTAAATCATTTCCAGATGTTTCTGAATGGTGTCATCAGAGCTTTCAGAATCGAGGCTTATTTTATAGATCACATTTCTCCTATTTTGCAGTCACTAGGTTTGCTGCCTTTTGGCCGTATATTGATTAGGAAGTAATATAGTATTGTACATTCGGGAATGGATTGCCCCCATGTAGCTAATCTAAGTCCATCCGCCTGAATCTGTATCTAGCATTTATCTCTGCAGTCAGTTTTTTCCCCTTCCTAAATGTTTGTCTGATGGTTGTAACTCCTTTTGTTGCTTTTAATAGCATATTTTCCTTCCGACATTGATTAGCTTTGCTGTAAAATTGTTTCTCCTTAACTCCTAGAATTCCTGACAGTATTTAGATTGCAGGATCTCAATGCGTATACTTCCAAAAAAGTCATATTAAAATCAGTGGGATTGCTCTATAGTAAGAAGGTTGTGCCTTTTGTTCCATTCATTACTATAGCCTGAATAATTCATTCATTGATTCATTTATTACATTTCTATACTGGCCAAATATCCACAGCTCTCTGGGAGATTCACAAAAATTCAAACCCTAAAATACAACATAATATAAAACCTTTAACATACAAACAATTAAAACAGTTTTAAACAGCTAGAAACAATTAACAATAAACTACCAGGAACCCGTAAAACAACTAGGATTAAAAAGTCCCCTTATATGCTGTCAAATGCCTGGGAGTAGAGGAAGTTCTTAAGCTGGTGCTGAAAAGATGGCAATGTTGGGGTCATGCGGACCTCACTGGGGAGAGCGTTCCACAACGGGGGAGGTGGACACACCACTGAGAAGGCCCTTTCCCTTGTTACTGTCCTCTGAAACTCCCACAGAAGAGGCACTTAGAGGAGGGCCTCAGATGTTGATCATAGTGTATAGGTAGTTTCATAATTCTATGACTGTTTTGTGAAATCTGACAAGGTTTGGTTTAAAATTAATGTTGCATTGAATTTATAGCCCATTATAAAATCTCAGCTTGTGAAGTATGCATTATATTCCAGTGTTTGTTTCAGCTTACTATCAGAAGACTCTCATTTGTTGTGATTCATATATTTCATAAGTATCCATTCAAATCCGTCTCTTAGTGCATGTGTTTGGTGTAGTAATTTATAATGTTCTTTTCTTTTGGTGTTAATATTATTTTATTTTTTTAGAGGATTTCAGCACTTTTTCCTATACGTTTTTTGTTTTTTTTTAATGTGAGTGCTTTGAAAGTTCAGCTAGGAAACAGGATATAAATCTCCAGCAAATGAAATGAATATAGAGATGCCACTGAACCAATAAACCTGAAATTTAATGAATTGGAAGTTAATTAATTAATTAGCCAGTGTGCTGTAGTAATTAGAGAGTTGGGGGTAACTTGGATATAACTGAATTCAAATTCCTGTTCCACCAAAACATTTTCATGGTCACTTTGGGCCAGTCACTGTATCGCAGCCTAACCTACCTCACAGGGTTATAGGGATAAAGGTGTGGGGTGGGGAGGACCACGTAAGCCACTCTGATACAAAAAGCAGCTTCAGGGGCAGATTTTCATCAGGACCATAGGGGGTGGGGAAGGGTTAGATGCCCCCTTCCCACCCCACACCTGTGGTTCTAAATGCTTCTAGAGCCCCCAGTGGTTTAATTGTATACAATGTCAATTGTATTCACACAATTAATGCCACATGGCCTAGAACAGGGGTGGGCAACACATAGCTCATGTGCTGGATGTGCCCCACCCTTGCTGCCACCTAAATTTACCCAAATTCAGTTTAAGAAATTGGGGGGGTTGTGTCTGTAGTGGCTAGGGAACTGCCACAAACACCATTTTAAAAAAAAATTTTTTTCAGTGATGCAGGTAGGGGATGTGGCCTGGGGGGGGGGAAGTCCAGGGGTGAAAATGGCCCCAAGACCTCCCGAAGTTGCATACCCCCAGCCTAGTGGCAGAGGCAAAAAGTCAGAGTGAGGGAGCTGTATCTAGAATCAGGGACTGGAAGCAGATGTGAGAGGGACCATAGCTCAGTTACAAACATATGCTTGGCATGCAGAGAGGGTCCAGGTTCTGTTTTGTTTTGCTGAAATGCATAATAAACAAACAAACTCTGGCATCTTCTGTCTAAAAGGATCAGGTAATAGGTGATGTGAAAGACTAGTCCAGGGATGGTGCCATCTAGATTGCTGGACTACAACTCCCATCATCCCTGGCCACTGGCCAACAACTTCTGGAGGACCACAGCTTCTGCACCCCTGGACCAGACAAAAAATAGGCTACGTGGAGTCTGACCTGGTGTAAGACAGCTTCCTGTGTTCTTATGTTCCACTCCAGCCTGTGGGAACCACAAGTGAAGAGATATTATGAAAACACCATAAGCCTCTATTGTTCTCCTTCTCATCCTAAGGCAATTAAACCATGTAGTACTCTCCCCAACTTCTCATCAATCGTGGCTGAAAGAGGTACAAGTTGACCTTTGATTTGTTGTAAAAGCAAAGCTAGAATTGGCATCAGGGCTTGTTGTAGAGGTTGAGTTCTTATGTTTGCCATTGCTAGTCAGCAGCGTCTGCTGGGCTGTCCATAGGCAAAGATTCACTTACCTCCTAAGGCATGGTTGAGAAAACAATTATTTATCCAGAATTGGCTGTAGGTTATTTATGGTATGTTGCCAGAGGGGGATCATTCTGTTCACAGCACTGTTCATGCAGTGTGTGCAGATGCACACACATACACGCCTGGTGGTATGGTATCAGTTGAACAAAACATCTTTCTAGTGGAAATGATTAAAAGAATCCAGTCTTCAGAAACATCTTGTTTTGTATTTTTTTTTGACACCAACGTTTACTTACAATATCTTTCCTTTATAGTGCAAGTTTCTTCAAAGAGACCCAAACAATAGCTCCTGCTGGGAAGCATTTATAGGAGGAGATCCACCAGAAATCAGCTGACAAACATATAATGTGCACTCTGAAGACGAAAATGAAACAGTAGAACTGCTTCATATTTTCCCAACATTAGCCTATCCACTATCTAATGGTATAGTTTTCTTGAAAATATTATTTTTAACTAGTATTTTTTTATACCTTGTGAACAGGTGGCTTAAAAGTGTGAATGTGTTATGAGAGGAGGGAGGGGTGTTAAGGACAGCTCCCACTATTAAACAGCAACATAAGGAAACCAATATGGTTTTTTTCCTGAATATTTCTAGTTCTGACTTTTAATTTGTATGCCTGTATTATGCTTTCAGAAGTAAGCACAGAAATTCTTTGTTTGTTTGTTTTCCTATTAAGTGAGAGTTATTATGATCTTCTCCTAGGGATGTGTGTGGAGCTCGATTTGGGGGTGGAAGTCCGGCCAACACGCCGGGCTTGACCCCCTGAGCTCTACTCGGCCTACCTTTTCCCTGGCTCAACTCGCATTCTCATGAGCTGAGCAGGGAAAAGCGACTTCCAGGTTCCAGCGCTACGATGTTTACGTAAAAAATGGCCTAATTTGCATGAATTAGGCTGTAATTTGTGCAAATTAGGCCATTTTCTACATGAACAATGTAATGCAGGGGACTCAGAAGTCTGGTGAGTGCCTCAACTGGCATTCGCACTCGGCTTGGCTCGTGCGGTGGGAGCACTTGGCTTGCGCGCCGCGAATTGAGTGCTGGGTGGGTCGCCCATCCCTACGATTTATTTATTTACTTATTTAAAGAATTTTATATCTCATTTTTCTTGCAGGCAACTAAAGCAGCTAAAAATAAACAAGTTAAAACATTCAAAGCCACCAAATCAGTGAGGCCATTGATAGAATAAGCAGAGCTGAACACAGCAGGAACAACTAGGGGTGTGTGAATCAACAAAACTCGAGCTCGTCAAGGTTCTCCGAATTCTGCCTCGAAGATTATTCTGACTCATGTCCATATCAGATTAGAACCTTTGGGCAGTGTCCAACAGGGCCACTGCAACTGTGCTCCCACTGACTGTGTTGTGCCAGCGGGACTGACTGCTAGCACAACGGGGAGGTAGCGGTTCTAAAAGTAATCTCAGCAACAAGCGGAAAATGCCCATTTCCAGATTGGGACAGGTCACTGGAGCTCCCTTCTGGAAGCACCACTGATCTGCCCTGTACCGGAAATAAGTGTTTCCACTTATTTCTGGTAGCTTTTAGAGCCGCTAACTCCCCATGTGCTAGCAGTGGGTCCCACTGGTGCACTAGCACAATACAATACTGCCCTTTGTTTTGTTTGTTTTTTCACATGGAAATTTGCACATATTTTTATGCCCATTTTCCCTAATGTACTCATCAGT
This sequence comes from Shinisaurus crocodilurus, assembly GCA_021292165.1. Taxonomy (NCBI): domain Eukaryota; kingdom Metazoa; phylum Chordata; class Lepidosauria; order Squamata; family Shinisauridae; genus Shinisaurus; species Shinisaurus crocodilurus. Next base: position 47,591,763 of record CM037877.1, read on the forward strand.
TGTGCACATTTTTAAATCGAGCACATTTTCTCCCATTGATTAAAGCATGTTTGCGCTCATTTGTCAAAAGTATGCATTTTTGAACATTTTTTTTTTGTTCTACAAATTGCATCACAAGCTAAGAAATGTACAAGATTTCATCTACTGATTATGCTCAGGTCTGTGGTTGGTTCCAGGAGGTGCAAACTGGGTAAATTATTATTAAAATTATTATTAACAATTTAACCCAAACAATACAGATCATTCTTTAAAAAAAAAAAAAAAACTTTTAAAAACCTTTAGAAGTTTTAAATTGTTAGCTGCCTTGAATTACTTGATAGACAGAAAAGTGCGATATTAATTTGATAAGTAAACTAGGCTAGCCTCTGAGCATGAGCAGAGTGCATTTCCGTTACACTGACTAACCTCAGCTCATTCCCACACATGCAGGATCAAGGAGCAGGGCTTTCAGACTTGAGCTCTAGCACGTCTCCTCTTAGAAATCATTGCTCCACATCTCTGTTCAGCAAATGCAGTTAATCATTCTGCCTGTCTTACCTGGTTCATGATATGAATAAATGACCATCAGCAATACGTCTGAGGCCATCTCAATTGATTTCACACTTCGGCACTATCTTCAGAAGCAGAAAGCAAATGCACTAATTACTAGAAAATGAAGACTGACAGAAGTGGTCAACACATTGATGAGCAAATGTTCTATAAAATGACAAGTAGATTAGGAGCAAAACATCGTGATTCAGAGGGGAATAAACATTAGGGCTAGATTCGAGTTCAGACAGAAGCGTGTGTGATAACTATTTAAACTATGCAGGTGGCTGCAAACCAATATGCTTCCTTACAGATTGTATGGCCCTTGGTGCGGTGGCAGAAGCCCTTTGGATTTCACAGGATGGCACATCACATGCACTGGTAACAGAGCTCAATTAATGCCCTTGCAGGGATGCAACCCCGCCCCTACCATTGGTCCAGGAACAGTGATTGCTGCTCCTGTGATCAACTTCAGCTGACCCAGAAATGACCCAGGTGAGGGAGAGTGAGTTCATTCAAGTGAATGTTTAGGTGTAGACCCTTCCGATCATGATGTGTGTTGGAATCTGACTGCAGTATGAAACTACCCAGAAGCTGAAAACCTATACTTACTTACCTGGGAGTAAGTCTCACTGAACTCCTGCATAGCAGGTATGGGTGGAAGTAGATCAGGATCTACTGGTACATCTCTCAGTGACTTGCAGTAGATCAGCAAAGGATTTCTGTTTAACAATGGCAGCAACAAAAAGGCTTTGCCCTCCCCCGCCCAAAATTATACTGCTGAATTGAGTTTGGGGTACCATGTGTACCAAACTTGGGTATTCAGAAGCAGATTTTTGTGCGAAAGGATGGGGGGTGCCATTCAGTTCTTAGTACTCAAAACAAATTCCTGGCTCAGAATTTGTTGATTCAAACTGTACATCTTTTGCACCAGGTTCCTGTTTTTGTCTCTCAGGCTTCTAAGGAAAAACAAAGAAATAAACAAAGTAGATCCTACAAGAATGAAGTCTGCCCACCGCTGCTGTACAGGGTGGCACTATTATAAGCTTATTTCTGCAAGCTTCTAAGGATGTATTGGAGAGTGTGGATAATCCTTTAATTTTTTTCCTATAGATTCCAAAGCTAACTATTCTAACCATTATTAAATTAGAGTCCACAGTTTCCATGTCTCCTACGGTTATGCACCAGCAAGGGAGCTCCTTCTGCATATCCAGGCCTCCCATGCGCATAGTGCATGTGGAGGCAGACACATGTTGGAATATGCATCCGCGCATCACTATGCTTATCAGGCCTCATTAAGCTGGCTGAAAACATCTTTTGACACAGATAGATTGGAAAGGCTCATCCTCTTCCAGAGCCACTTGTCATTACATGTGACTAGTTCTTCTGCATCACTAGAAGTAGATGGGGGAGGCATTTTGTCTTAAAGCGTGAAGCGTTCACTGAAGTACACACTGTTTGAATTTGGAAGGGGGAGAGGAAATGGTTAACACTGAAAAGTCCCCCTTTCAAGGAATGAAATGAGAGGGTGACTTTTTTTTATTGGGGATGAAACAAAACATATGAGAAAAGTAGCGTTCATAGCTTGGACTTGAGCCTTGAACTTTTAATTTTTCCTTAGTGGACAAAGTACAGGAGATTAAAGCAATACCTTTTATTGGACCAACAAAGAGCTGCCAGGCTTTGAGACCTGAAAGGTTGCATCTTCAGGGTTCACTTTATTGATCTTTCCCACTGTTCCTTGAGGATCAGATTGGCTGGCAAATAGTTCCATGTGTCATTGATGTTACCTTTCTTCCTTTGAGAGTTTAGATTTAGTGTTTTTTATTTGTGATCCTTGATGAAGAGAGTTTGGGAACAGAATTTGTAGCAGGTTCAAATAGTGTCTTGTCTTAGAGTCTCTCAAAAGTATATAAGGAACTTCTAATTAAGATTATGATGAAAAAATTAGTGGAAGAAATGTTCGAACTTTATTTTTATGTAAGATTCTAATATATATATATCATACCTGTGCATGATGCCTATTTTTTATGGACAGTTCATGTCCTCATACTCATAGATCATTGTCTCCATTTTGTCTTTAGGACAAAATCTTATTAACATTTCATTAGTGTGTGAGTACAAAGGGTTGGATCCAGACTTAGTCATACTTAGAGTAGATCCATTGAAATCAATGAGACTTTCTGAATCCAACCCCTAGAATTGTCAGCCCCCTCCCCAAGGTCTCTAGAAGCTAAATCTGGGTGGTAGAACAGTTGCATCTTGTTTCCATGCATATTTATATGAAAGCATGTGCAGAAACATTAAGGGAACATGTGAAGTTTTTTAGGGTTGTTTGCAGCTTATTATATCTAGCCCTAAGGAGTTTACAGCACCATTAGATGTCCGATGTGACATGCTCACAAGGCATTTCCAGGATAAAATATCTTATATCTGCCAGGACTTAGACTCTATTGTTATAGCAGGTAAATCATGTAAGGTATCTAGAGTGCAGTTTTGTCCAGTTTTGTTTGATGACTTTCAGTTGGTACAGCTTGAGAACATGGACAAAATGCTTGGACAGGTTCATACAACCACTTCTGTATTGGATCCTAACTTATTAAATCTGGCAGGGAGGGAACAGCCAGCTGGACCAAGGAGGTGATAAATGCCTCCTTGTGAGAGGGAGTGGTCCCGGGAGGCAGTGATAAGACCACTCCTGAAAAAATCCTCCCAGGACCCAGAAGATCTTAACAACTTTAGACCAGTGGCGAATGTTCCTTTCCTGGGCAAGCAAGTTGCCAACCAGCTCCAAATGCTCTTGGTGAATCCATTTCAGTTGAGGTCAGGCCGGGTTTTGGCAAGCCTTGCTTGCCTTGTATGATTACTTATGTCAGCAGATAGACAGGGGGAGTGTGACTCTGCTGAACTCCTTGATCTCTCAGCAGCTTTCGATACCGTCAACCATGGAACCCCTCTGGGGCAACTGTCTGATCTGGGAGTGTGTGAGGGGTATTACATTGCAGTGGTTTTGCTCCCACGTGGATTTGGCAAGCTCCAGAAGGTGTTGCTTTGGGGATTTCATAGTATTTCATAGATCATAGAGTTGGAAGGAGCCTACAAGGCTATCGAGTCCAACCCCCTGCTCAATGCAGGAAACTAGAGGAGGGGTCTCCCATCCAAGTAATAACCAGGCCTGACCCTGCTTAGCTTTCCACGCTCAGACAAGCTGAGCCAGCGTGAGCCACAGGCCTGTAGCTTGGCACTGTGGATTCTCCAGCATGGGGTTCTGCTGGAGTCAGTTTTGTCCCCTGTGCTATTTAACATCTACATGAAACAGTTGAGTGGGGTCATCCAGCCCCCCCCCCCCGAGACTCTCCCAAATGAAATTTGGCTCGTGGGCTGAAAGATGTTCAACACAACTAGGATCACTTAATTCTCTTACTGGAGGTGGACAGATCAACTATGGTCACAGTAGTAACTCTAATATAAGAAATCACAGCTACATTGGATTATTCTTTTCTTCCTTGAGCATTCTTTAAAAAGTTTCCACTAGGACAAAAATCTACTGGTCACTATTCCGTGATCCCAACATAGTGCAGCTATACCAAATGATGACCCTTGTGAACCCTTGGCAGTGGAAGAGAGGGGCATTGTCACCCCCTTCTTCCCTGGCAAGGCAAGGCAAGGCATTTTTATGAGGCCTTTCTGGAAGGGGGGGGAATTGAGAAAAAAAATATGGTCACCATGACCCTAAAAGGTTGTTTTTGTTTTTTGTTTTCCCATTTAAAATGGCCTTTCACTTTCATTCTTCATGTACCACCTGTTCTTACCAGAGTGTTCTGTACAGTGAATATTTCCACTTCAAAGGTACTTTGCAGAAATAACAGTATTGTATAATGCCTGTTGTCTCATGGTGCTTCTCTATACAGCAGGTGGAAGTCATTATTAGATTCAGAACTGTTATCAGAATTTGTATCCCATATAGACACCAAAATGTGGACAAAATTGCTCATATATGCTATGTGAGTGGGCCCCGACTGTCATGACAAAATGTTCATAATAGCCATTGTAGTCACAGAATGAATCATTGCTGATAAGAAATACCTATGATATGAAAAAGTAAATTCCACATTTGAAAAGGAGAAATACACTTTCATCATATTCTAGAAGCTAAGGCGAATAAGGGGAGACATGACATAAATGTATAAAATTATGCATGGTGTGGAGATAGTGGATAGGGAGAAGTGTTTCTGCCCCTCTCATAATACTAGAACCTGGGGTTATCCAAAGAAGCTGAATGGTGGGAGATTCAAGACAGGTAAAAGGAAGTACTTCTTCACACAGCACATAGTTAAACTATGGAATTAACTACCACAGTATGTAGGAATGACCACCAACTTGGATGGCTTTAAAAGGGGATTAGAGAAATTTACAGAGGATAAGGCTATCTATGGCTACTACTCAGGATGGATATGTTATATCCAGACAGTATCAAGGGCAGTAAGCCTCTGTATACCAGTTGCTGGGGGAAATGAGTGGGAGGGTGCTATTGTATTCATGTCCTGTTGTGGGCTTTCTAGAGGCATCTGGTTGGCCACTGTGTGAACAGAATGCTGGACTAGACAGGCCTTTGGTCTTATCCAGCACAATTCCATTTCTACTAAATGGAAGCAGAGAACACAATTGTCACTGTTAGCTTTACAATCTTTTATAAGAAGATGTAAAAGTAGGATGGATTTCTCTTACCTAAGTCCACATCTTTTGCTTTGCAATCGGAGGAAGAAATAAAGAGGCAGACAAAATAGTTTGGGTAAATGAGGCAGGGATGTTGAAGAGTCCTTGGTTTCGAGTCACGAGTCTTTGGACCCGAGTCTCGAGTCCGAGTCCTTGGTCCAAAATGGTGACTCATGAGTCACGAGTCACTCCCAAAGCTGACTCCACGAGTCCCTATTAAAATCAATGGGGGGTTTTCCCAACAAAATAAGGCTATTTCAGATGTGTGGCTTAAATAAATTCTAGGCACAAGTGTGCCTTTTTCTTTCAAAACTCTGCAACTGATTTTGGCAAGAACAGACCAGGCAGACAAACCCAAAATAACCAGGCAGGCAGAGGAGGCAGGGGACCCCAAAGCAGGCAGGCAGAGGCCTTTGTCTTGGACAATTCAAACTGTGGAACTGGTTAAGAAGAGACCAGGCAGGCAGAGGAGGCTGGGAACCCCAAACAGGCAGGCAGAGGCAGCCAAACCCAAAATGTCTGAAAGGTTGCATTTTAGGAAAATGATTTTAAAAAAATAAACTTGCTGTACTTCCTAAAACCTATCCATGTTGCATTTGAGGAACACGATTTCGGAACACGACTCCTTGGTCTCGAGTCCCGAGTTGAGTCTCGAGTCCCATTAAAAATATTGGGACTCAAGTCTGACTCGAGTCAGAGGGGGGACTCAGTCCGACTCACGAGTCGAGTCCTGGAGTCCGAGTCCCCATCCCTGGAATGAGGGCCTTTTTTATTTAACAATAATGAACCCAACCACCCAGCCCAGGATCCACATGTGTAAATGTGGGGGGATATAATTCTAAAGGTCCTGCAGGCAACTGGCCCAGCTTTCTGGGCAAGGCACCCTGCCGTGGGAGACAGGCAGGTTCAGTTCCCTCTAAGCCACACCTTAAAGGTGCATAAAGGGGGCCTCCCTGAGTCACCCCCACCTAGTGCCACACAACTCTGGACTGGTGAGGCAGGTTAGTCCAAAGGCAACCTGTATACTGCCCCCGGGTCACACAGCCCTGAGCTGCAGGCCTCTGGGTTTGCCAATCACCATAAAGATGCTTTAGGGTGGTCACCAAATCTTGCTAACCAGCTACATTCCTGCACCTCCCTGCCATATAACCTAGTTAGCCCATTTAACATGCTGCCATCTCATAAACCAATTGAATACAGTGCAGAGTAGGCAGATAAACCTTTTTGTGAGACCCATGTGAACAGACCAAAAATTCATGCTCAGCCCTCCAAATAGAGCGAACAGCTAATCCTGCACTACTTTGAGGGAGGGCAGGTGGGAGCAAGAAGGAAAGTGGTCAAGTAAGGGGGAGGAGCTGTCTTTTAAAGCCCTGGCTCCTCCCCTTGATGCTGCATGGCATGCGGTCACATGCACGCTAGCCTATCCCTGCCTCTTCCTCCCCAGCCACAAAAGTGTCCCTCATCTGAGTTATTCTTAGGAATAACATACACAAAGGGGTTGTTTTTTGTCATTTTAGGTAGCTATCTTCAGAAAAAGACTAGAGCTGTGTGGCTGGGTTTTTGATTGTTTGTTTGTTGTTGTTTTTGTGGCATAAAATCAATCTATGTATTAACGGAAACTATCCCTTTACAAATTTACCTGTATGTATGTATTACGGTTGTTCCTGCACAAAGGGAAAATATGCAGACGCATGTCAAAGGACACATGCCAATACCTCTTGAAATGTGGAATAGCTGTAATTGTGGGTGTGTATGTGAGTGTGTATCTATCACCTTATAACTGAAATATATAGCAAAACATAGGAAGTAATGCAGTGGTTTGGGAATTAGTTATTATTTACTCAGAATAATGAATATACAGTTTGGTACCGCTTTATGTTAATGAAACATGAATTAAAACTGCATTATGCTGAAATTGCTGCAGCACATCTACATTAATACCAAATGAATTCATTATGACCAGCATAGTTACAATGAATACTAAATGAATTAATAATAATGAACCATGTTAAGTGATATCTAATTGTTTTATTTCATTTTTATGTATATTTTGTCCAGATTTAACTGTTAGGTTAATAGGGAATGGCATTCATTAAGTCATTTCCCTGCCAAGCTTTGGCAAAGGGCACTTAGTTTCACACCACAACCTGTACGTATTAAGCATCATTCATTTCTTATTCCACCCACCCACCTACGTACACACACACACACACACACATTTTATGAGGGGATTTTGTGGGTTTTCCATAGTTTTGGAGCCGACTGGCAGCAAATGATTAATACACATTTAATAGTAGTGAAGGCTACAAAGCCAATTAAGGTGCATTCTATTATGCTTTTAATTAGTTGCGTATTGCATTTATATTTTGCTCTTCCACCAAAGGACTCAGAGCAGTTTACTTGGAGTTTCCCCCCATTTTACTGAACTTTCAACCCCCTGTCCCTTGTTCAGCCGCTGAGTTTTCTAACCAGTGTGCCATGCTACTATTACCTCTGTAATGTAGTTATAGGACTCGGGGGCGGGGAGGTCTTCCATTAATTGGGGACTAAAGGCATGAGGTTGGTAACATTTGAAACCAAGCAAGAAGAGAATGCAGCGTCCCACCATTCCTGCTGTCAGTGACTAGCGTGGTTGCTTATTTCTGCACGATGGCACAAGGGAACAAATGATACAATGGTCTCTGGAGTCTGTCTTCTAAAATTCATTATTTGAACATCACAATTAAGGTTCACAATGAATAAATAAAGTCATGCTTTAGAAGTAAGGATTCCCTCCACCACCCAGCAAAAATTAGTGATGTGAAGTTCATCTGAATCTATTGTACACCACCTTATTTCCACATTTGAATTACTTTTTCTGTGGCAAGGGGGGCACGTTCTCTCAGCTTGGTAGATGATGTATTCCTTTTATGACATCACATTGCAATATAGGGTTAAAGATAAGATACCCAGCTGGCAACTGTGGGCTGGAATGTCCCAGTTTTGCTTTTCAGTTTCTCAATGGTATGTTGCCTTATTTTTGGGTTGTTTACATTTCCCATATCTTAACTACCTGAACTTCTCACTTAAAAGGGTTTCTTGCCATTAAATTATTCTGTTTTTAATTTTTGATAATTGCACCACTGCACACCGCAGTAGCATATTTCTAGCTAATAGGTGTGCTACTAAACAAAAAGTATTAGCCTTTAAAACACAAAGCAAAACACATGTGGGAGGAAATATTTCTTTCTCTTCTACATTTCACCCATTCTCCATTACACAAAGTCCCTCTACACGGAATCCTCCTCGGGATACCTTCATCCAGTCCATAATTCAGAAGTCAAAACTGATAGTCCCTCTTCCACCTCTTTAATAGTCCCTCATGTTCTATTTAAAAATAGGCAATTTTCTTATTAAGAAACATACATTTTGCCCTTCCTCTTTAATTTCTTTTATCACTCTCATTTCTTCCTATTATCATGTTTTACCACCTTCTTTCCCAACCTTTCTTTTGCTTTAATGATTCCCTGATGTCGCTTCTTAGAAATATAAATTACAACGGGGACCTGCAACAAAATGTTGCAGTGCGGAGAGCTCCTGATCATGGAGGGTAATTGCCAGCCAGCCAGCCAGCCAGCCAACCATACTCTTTTCCAGGATACTCCATTCTATTCTGCTCCCCTGGGTATATATTTTTCATCCCCTAAGGGCGCAATCCTGTGCATGTTTAGACAGAAAAAAAAGTCCTACAACTCCCAGCATTCCCCAGCCAGCACTGCAGAGTGGGGAATGCTGAGTTGTAGGACTTTTTCTGTCTTAACATGCATATAGGATTGCACCTTTACTCAGTCAGCATTCTACAGCCATTGAGCATGCTCCATCCTCATAGGCTGTCTTTTTTTTTTTAAAGGGGGTGCCCCTTAAGTTTTTTTTCTCCTCTAAAGGCTATTTCTGCTTCTGCACACCTTGTACGTTTCCCCGAGCTTGCTGATACTTCTGTCTTGTTTCTCAGTAGCCCTAGTTGCTGGGGAACCTGGGCAGGAGGGTGCTATGGGCTTCCCATAGGCAACTGGTTGGCAACCATGGGAACAGAATGCTGGGCTAGAGAGCCTTTGGTCTGATCCAACATTGCTTCTCTTCTCTTCTTATGTCCCACTCAGATAGGGATGGGCAACCCTCAGAGACCATGTGCTCATGAATGGATGTGTGCATGTATGTGTGAATATGTGTCTGTGGGCCGAACTGAATGTTCTTCTAATCACACATAGTGAAACTATGCATGATAGGTTGTTTACTCTAGTGTAAGTATGCAAGGCCCCAATTTGGATTGGGAGTGCAGTGTTCTGTTTTCATCCTGAAATTCCCTTCCCGCCCCCACAGGGATGGGTGGTTAAAAAAAGAATAAAAAGTTTCCATTTTTGTCTTCATTTAACAACAACAACAACACACACACACACACACACACACCGGAATTTCAGGATGAAAATGAGTGGGGAGGGGAAGGTTTTAACCAGCCTCCCAAAGTGCTGCAGTCCCAAATTGGGGCCATGCATGCTTACACTGGAGTAAACAAACCTATCACACATAGCTTCACTATGTGTTCTTAGAAGAATTTTTAATTTGGTCCTGTGCTTTGTGTGAATACGTGTGAGTGTGTGTGTGTGTGTGTGTGTGAATGTGTCTTGCCCACTTGTGCCACTCCTGAAGTGTTAAGTGGGGGCCAATGTGGCCCCTAAAACCCAAAAGCTTGCCCACTCCTGCCCTTAAAGATCAGGTCTGTAGTTTTAAGGGTGGTCATAGAATCATAGAATCATAGAAAAGTAGAGTTGGAAGGGGCCTACAAGGCCATCGAGTCCAACAACCCCCTGCTCAATGCAGGAATCCAGGTCAAAGCATCCCCGACAGATGGCTGTCCAGCTGCACCTTGAATGCCTCCAGATTGGGAGAGCCCACCACCTCCCTAGGTAGTTGGTTCCATTGTCTTATTGCTCTGACAGTCAGGAAATTTTTCCTGATGTTTAGGTGGAATCTAGGTTCCTGTAACTTGAGCCCATTATTCCGTGTCCTGCAAACTGGGATGATCGAGAAGAGATCCTGGCCCTCCTCTGTGTGACAACCCTTCAAGTACTGGAAGAGTGCGATCATATCTCCCCTCAGTCTCCTCTTCTGAAGGCTAAACATGCCCAGTTCTTTCAGTCTCTCCTCATAGGGCCTTGTTTCCAGTCCCTTTATCATCCTTGTTGCCCTCCTCTGAACCCTCTCCAGTTTGTCTACGTCCTTCTTAAAGTGTGGTGCCCAGAACTGGACGCAGTACTCAAGATGAGGCCTAACCAGTGCTGACATTATTGATCCAGTGCTCCTGTTACATGCATGTGGAAAGGGGGACCTTTTTCCAGCTTTGGCTGGTTTGCCAGTTACAACCCTTCCTGATGAATCCAGTTGTTGCCATGGTCATTCATGTCCTAGTTACCTCCATAATGGGCTTTACATGGGGCTGATATTGAAAAGCATTTGGAAACTGAAACTGGTACAAAATTCTCCGGCCCGGGTGCAGACTGGAGCTAATTGATTTGAACATATTACACCTACTATGTTTGATTTGTACTGGCTTCCAGTGCCAGGCTGTTTCTGGGCTCAAGTTAAGATGCTGAGATTATCCGTTAAAGCTCTAAACTGCTTGGGACCTAGGTGCCTTCTTTCATAGGCTCAACTTCACCGCTTAGTGAGTGGGAATTTGAACCTGCATCACCATATTGGGAAGCATAAGACCTCCAGATATATTTTCTTTTTTGCAAGGAGGTCTAAGTGGAATCCTATAGATTGTTAAAGAAAACAGAAACACTGTAAGCCACCGCAGAAGCTGGGCAAGAACCCAAGTCTGTCCACACAGGGACAATAATGTCTGCTAAAATAACAATTTTCTGCTTGCTTCTATAGTGAAAGTTGCTAACTATATGGAAAGAAACACGGGCATACAAAAGGTGTATTTCCTTCACTAGCCTACTTAATTATACTTGCCAAGAGACCTCTGAATATATTTCAAAAGTAAGTAGTCATTTCAATTATTGTGCTTTGTAGCACATTTAAAGGCACAATATTAGATCCGCACTATGTGAACACCTAATAATTTAAGGGAAGCAGCTTGCCAGGAAGAAACTAGTAAGGCATTAGGAATCACAAAGCACATAAAAGCAAACTAATAAATGGAGATTACTGTGGCTGAATGCCAAATACTTTCTCTACATCTCCCGCTTCCCTGTACCGAGGCGGGGCGGGCCACGTATGTAAAGTGAGAGCTTTTAGTCAGGGTTCTGAATAACCTGGCCCTGGCTTAGTAGTCAAATTGTTTAACCTTCCATGTTCCTGTTGTTTTAAGCATGGATTTAGGGGCTTCATTAAGATGAAAAGGATTTTTAGTTGTAGACAGATTATACCCGTGTCATTCCTATACTGCAAAAATCCTAAAAAATCTGTGCTCTGATGTAAGTTGGACTGCATGATCACCTCTGGGTCCTTCTATCCTTCCACCCTGGACATGTTTTTAAATCAGCTCACATGGTGCAGCATATTATGTTTCCATATAAAGCCACATTATGTTCATCAGTTTACTTGGATAAAATTGGGTATGTGTGTATTGCCAAACATGAGGCTCTACTAAGGGGATCATACTAGTAATGTAACTAAGAAAATACCGTAATCTAATCCTACAAAAGTGACTTGAAGAGGCTGTGACCTACGTGAGAAGGTGGTGTTCTGTTGATGTTTAATGCTACTTAGTAGAGATAGACTCTATGTAGTGTTGTTGGAGCTCTGTGTGCCCTGAAATACACTGCTGAGTGACCTAGGGACAAATGTCAGAATCCTATAAATTGCAGCTTTTGTAATGTCTCTCATAGAGATGACTGTGACACCCCAACGGAAAACTTCATGTGGCACTTGAGTTAATAGATGGGGTCCAAAGAGCCCCATGTGCAAGTAGAAAGCACTTCTGTGTGTGACCGTAAGAAGGGATGTGCTGGATCAGACCAAGAGTCCATCTAGTCCAGCATTTATTACTTATTTTATAATTACATTTGTATCCCACCTTTTCCCCCTCAAATAAATCCAAGGTGGCTTACATGAACCTCCTCCTCTCCATTTTATCCTCACAACAACCCTGTGAGGTAGGTTAGGCTGAGAGTCAGTGACTGGCCCAAAGTCACCCAGTGAGTTTCATGGATGAGCAGGGACTAGAACCCAGATCTCCCGAGTCCCAGTCCAACACTCTCACCACTACGCCACAAGTTCCCCAGCAACTGGTGTGCATATGCATACTGCCTCTGATGCTGGAGGTAGCATATAGCCATCAGAGCTAGAAGCTGCTGATAGCGTATTCCACTGTGAATTTGTCCAATCCCCTTTTCAAGTCGTCCAAATTGGTGGCCATCACTACATCTTGTGGAAGTGAATTCCATAGTTTAACTATGCACTGTGTGAAGAATTACTTTCTTTTATCTGCCCTGAATCTCCTACCAATCAGCTTCATGGGATGACCCTGGGTATTAGGAGAGAAGGAAAAAAAATGCCTCCCTGTCCACTTTCTCCACACCATATATAATTTTGTACATCTCTATCATGTCTCCACTTACTCATCTTTTTTCTAAGCTAAGTACTCCCAGTTGTTGTAAACTTTCCTCATAGGAGAGTTGCTGCAGCCCCTTGATCATTTTAGTTACCCTTTTCTGCACTTTTTCCAACTCTAGTTATTCTTTTTTTAGGTGTGGTGACCAGAACTATGCACTATAGCTTTGTATAAGGGGAGTATGATATTGGCAGTTTTATTTTCAATTCCTTTCTTAATTATGCCTACCATGGAGTTTGCCTTTTTCAGCAGCTGCACACTGGGTCGGAGGGGACATTACTGCATGGAGGGGACATTAAAGAAGACATACTTTATATATTTCCCTAAAGAATCTGATTGCATACTACTGAGAACTTGTTGTTACCAATATTAGATCAGAAAGAAAATTTGGGAAAGGAGGCCTCCCTTGTCAAAAAAAATTCTTCTACCCCATACTGGAAAATGCATGTTTGCCAGCAAATGACTAGATGAGCAGGTATATGGAAGATGATATTATGTGTCTTTTCTCTGGTTATGAATCATTGTATTTCATCCCTAAATATAGTATTTTGACTCACTAGTATACCTGGGTAGGCTGCAGATTCTAAGCTTTCCAAGTCAGCATTTCCTTAGTCACTAGAAATCCATGACATGACATCGCATTTTTATTATCTCTATAGCTATTTCAATGAAGCAGGCTGAGAGCCATGATGCTTAAAACATGTGATTACTTTCCCCAGAATATGTGCAAATTGTTGTCATTATATGGCATTAAGACTTGAATTTCAAACCCAGTCCAGCACCCTGAGATATATACTCTGCTCAGGCTAATGTAATGTGTTGAAACATTCTTCTGCTTCAGAATCCACACCTCAACAACAAGAAAACAACAGCACCCAACTCAAATCCACCCCCGGCTCAAGAATGCCAAAGTCCTTGTCCTCTTTGTGCTCTTTGCCTTTATCCTATAATTCCTCCCAAGTCCACTCCCTCTTAAAGAGAGCATTCTTCACAGGACCCACCCAATGTACACAGACACTCTGCTGTGTTGCTCTAAGATCCCCTCAGGGTCAATCTAGCATGGTACCCATTCCCTGTCATCTGCCTCTAGCAACTATTCCTTCATCTCAGCCTGAGCACACATTTCCAGGCCCAGCACTTTTGTCTTTCAGTTGTGCTGCTTTGTTGCTTGGTATACCCTTGGTATAGACCTTCACACCCTGTGATGCAGCCACTGCTGCATTTAGGCAATGTCCATTTTGATGGTGCCACCTAACCATACTGGGAGGTCAGCCTTGAAGGACCTCCACACTGAGTGCATAGCCACAGTGCTGGGGCTACAGACCTTTGCACACATCACTCTAAGATCCAGGGAGACCCACACCTCATAATGGGAGTAAGCAGTGTGACTGTTAAAGATTGTTGGCTTTCAGCTCAGTGGTTTACCCTTCCTGTAGCCAAGCTACGACTCGAGCCAAGAATGTGGTGCTTGACTTTTTGCAGGATCTTATGCCAGCAGGTGCATCCAACAGTTAGTTACTGTATACTGTAGTTTCCCTCCCTTGCCTCCTCCCTCTCCACAGCTCCCTTGCTTCTGTCCATTTTTGTTATTTTTCTTGGATTTGTCAGGGTTTCAGGAGAGGCTTGGTGTCACCATCTCCATTCCAAATGCTATATTTGTAACCGTATTCTGCACCATGCAGTCTCGGGTTCTTATAACAGCTTAGCCTGCCATCAGTCTCCCACCACCGGCTACTGATCAGCCTTGGTCTTCATGGGAATGAAAGTCACCGCTGTGCTGCAGTCTTTCAGACTGAGACAGTGATTATTCTGTTGTGCGTTAGTGGCCAGGAGCCTGGAGAACCTGCAGTAGCCAGTGGTCCTGGTGAATTTCCGAGTGGTTGTGAACATCCAGGAAGTGAAGTCCTCTGCTTCCTCCTTCCGCTGAAACAGGTAAAGGTACTCAGTCTAATTTTATTTCTGTGTCACCTGATATTGCTCAGAATTTATCCCTGGTGCCCCCCCCCCCACTTCTTATTTGGCAAACCATAACTCCCTGCTTCTGGTCCCTCTTTCTCTCTCTGTCTCTCTCTCAGTTATTCACTCTATCACTGTTACTGGGAATCATAAAAGCAACTGTGTGCCAGTTCAGTGCTGGGGCCGTGTGGTGATACACTAATCAGTTATTTCTTTCTGTAGACATTAGTGGCAAAATTAAAAATTATGCTTTTGATCTTAATATTTCTCAGTGTTCTTGAGCTAATTTTCCCTCTGTGATCTAGCACAGTTTCTAATCTGCCGAGTGCACGCCATGCCTCCACAAAAGATCCTAACCTTTTCATGTAAAGATGTTTAGGTATATACATATGTAAATTATGTATAGGCTCCCAGGACAGCTGACATATGAACATTAAAAGCCCTTGCCCATAGGCTTACAGCCTGAAAAGACATGACACACAAGGAAAATGGAATGGAGCGGGAAGGGGGGGGGGGGAATTAAGTCTTCCAGCAGGGCTGGTGGAATGGGCCCGCTTTCCCTCTCCTGCTGGAATGGCTGGTGGAGGGAGGAGGAATGTTCTTGGGGGCGGTCTTCAGAAGGGCTGAAGGTATGAATGAAGGGAACTGTCTTGGTAACTGTTGCTTGGCAATCAGAAAATGAGCTGGAGGTCAGCATTTATATGAATTTCCACTAGGATGTGCTAGCAAAAAATCACTTCATGATTTTAAAGAGTCATCCTGTCAACCTGTTTTTCTTGCCCTCATGCACTGACATGGCTTCTCAGTAAAAGCAATCCAGTATCCCCTTTGCGGTGAGGTGGTCTTCCTTCCCACACGCATACATACCGTCTGATTGCCCAGTGGCACAGACACTAGCCTCCCAGAAGCCTGTTGGCTCTTACCCCTCTCCTGTTTCATCTGCCAGGATGCAGCCTAGAACTCATTTACCCTACTATTGACTCTTTGGTTCTCTCTTCCTGCTCCTCTGTGCCTATCTGTGAATTATAGCTCCCTCTACTGTGTTTTGACTTCATTCATGGCATTAAGTCTAAAATTAAGATTTCTCTTTCAGGCAAAGGTTCTGCCTTTCTGAATCATCTGTGAAGAGCTTAGATGTGTTTTACACTTTAATGAAACAAGATGTCAATTACATAACTTCATAGCTCTAAGGGGTAGGGGAAGAGTATCCAAGTAGTTTGACCTGACTGTGAGGGTAGCTGCGCATTATACATTCTTCTCCACAGGATCCCTTCGTTTCTACCCAGGGAGCTGCCAATCCTGAATTTTGACAAACAGTTGAATTAATTGACATTCTAAAATGGAAATGAAGACGACACTATCCTGTCCATTTTCCACTTCAGTCATAAGCCATGAGGTGAACTCATCTTTCTCTTTCTGTTAGAGTTTGCATTCATTATGCCACCTCAGTCACTGGGCCTGTTGTTGAAGTGGCACAACCAGTGAAGGAAAGAGAAACTCAGACATGAAATGATAGAGGCACTTCCCTTTCCTCTGCAAACTGTGATAATAATTAAAAACAAAAACTACTGAACTGTGCCCTCAACCAAATGCAAACTGAAAATTTACATGAAAATAGACTAAAGGGAATATGAGGCAGAGATGGATTCATCAAAGTAGATCTTTCCCCGCAGCTTCTGAATTTCAACTAACTTCAGTCCTGTTTCTTATTTCTCTAGGTTTAATGAATACTAATGAACAGCAGTAGTGATTATTACTCAATTGCTTGGTAGGTATAGATGATACCACAATCTTATATTTATGATGAATCATTTATATACATATAAATATACACACACATTCCCTACTTATGACAAGGAGTCTTATATCAATTTTAAAGGAAGTATGTAAGGATGCTTTATTTGAAGTATTCCACACACAAAATATTTGTTCCTTTCATCAATCCACCATTTCACAGACAATATTGAATTCGCAGATCAAAGTTGATTTCTTGGATTCCTTTTTTCTTTCTTATCTCCATACATCTACGTTTTTACAAAGAATCTTTTGCTTCTTTGCTACGTTCATACAAAAGACACTCAAGTATTTTTAGACACACTAGATTTCACTACATTATGGCAGAAACTGAACTTTCTTCTTCTTCTTCTTCTTCTTCTTCTTCTTCTTCTTCTTCTTCTTCTTCTTCTTCTTCTTCTTCTTCTTTTCAAATTCTTATTACTAAGGAATTAATCCACTTTGCCCATTATTTGGCTGTGGGATAAAGAGCCCTGAGGAAATCTCCCAGTGATTCTGATTTATTTATTTATTACAAGGGTGGAGAAGCCGTTGTAATCAGGGATCAGCATTGTGAGGCACCTGCTAGACCACATCCCTGCAGGGTGACAACATCAAATTCCAGTGTCCCCTGCCGTGCTCCTCTTTGTGCTGGTGCTGCCTGTTCACCTACCCTCTCCATGTATGCAGGCAGTGACAAGGGCAAGGAAAAGGAGCAGCAACCTCTACTGGCTTCGTCCTCTCCTTCTGGACAGTGGTATGAATCAGCCCAGAGGGAGAGGGCAAATGAATGGGCAGTGGTGAAGGCAAGCAGGAAGAGGCCCCACTGAATGCATCTTTCCCAAAGCCCCCACCCCCAAATCTGGAGCTGGCACTGCTCATGAGCCCAGATCCCAACGTAGTGTGCCACTGGAAGTGCTTTGAAAAGGTCGCTTGGTGGTCATGCATTGAACATAGACCTGGGCCCATGATGAATTGTTCAGATTGATTTTTCCATCCCAACCTAAAATCAGCATTAAATCCAGGTCAACTACCAGTGAAAAATACATTCAAATACTGATTGTATTTTGAATTGAATTCATGCTAACATTTTCAGACTTAAATATCATTTTCAAGAACCGATGGATGAAGCCCACAGCTATGCTCCCAGATTTAGCACACAGATATTAAAACAAAACCCACCACCTAACTGCACCAATCCACACAAACACCCTAACCATAGTCCATTTAAAGGGGCTGAGAACACCTGATCCTTAAATATTGTTCAAGTTAAACAAGTGTAGATCTGCTCATCACCTGGATGGGAGACTACTACTCCATGCAAGCTGCTCTAAGATTTCTTAAAGAAAGAGTGGGACCCAAGTATACATAAATGAGAAAATAAATAAACTCTTGTATACAATATCTGCTCACACTCCCCCCCTTTCCTCCCATATTAATGAATCATTTTCAAGATTTCTTTCAACAAAATGAAGGGATAGGCCTTGCAGAGGGGAAGGGCATGCTATTGGTGTCAGGGAACAGTTCTATCAGTGTGCCAGTGCTTCCACATGGAAACTCTGGATTAGGTGCTTGTGTGCAATATGTAGTAACAGAAGGGTAGTTAAAAGCACCTCTCATATACCTCATTCTTTGACAACAATTCTTTGACAACATGCAGACATGCCATTCTTCCACACTTGTATGCAAGTGAATATTTCTTTCAATTCTTCTATTGCTTGAGAAAATAATACTTTTGGACTTGTATATATGAAGGAATAAGTAATCATTCTGTGGATTATCCTCATGTAACTAAGTAGGCCTGGAGCAGGCAACCCTTTTGGGCCTGTAGGTGCATTTACCAATTTAAGAAATTGTCCTGGGCACCACCACAAAATGGCTGTCATGGGAGGCTGTCATAGTCACAAAGGACAAGTAACCTTCTGAAAAGACTGAGTACAAGGTAGAGGTGGGGGGGCTGATCCCCAACATACTAAACAATCCCTCTGAAGCCAGTTTTTGGCACCCACAGGAACCTATTTCACAGAAGGCAAACTCTTTTTTTCATACCATTCCCGCTCTGCCAGCCAACTCACTCTCCCATCTCTTTTTTCTCACTCTAGATCATGACCCATACACATCCTCCTTCTCAGAATTTTCTATTTTTTTTAAAAAAAAGTGGGGAGAATAAAACACTTCAGCAGGGGCCTAGAAGTACACTGGTGCCCACAGGCATCATGTTTCCTACCCCAGATGTAGGTCAGACTTCCCCAGTCTGGTGGCCACCAGATGTGTTGGACTGCAACTCCAACCACTCCTAGCCAGTATGGCCATGGGAATGAAGAATCTTGCAGTCCAACACATCTGGGGGCACCAGGTTGGGGAAGGTTGATGTAGGCTCTTTCCATTGTACATAATCTTGCCTCATTTTCCTGTAGGTTCTCTCATCCTTGGACCATGTGATTTAAAACATCAAGGCAGGGCGGATGGGAGAGAGGGAGAGAGAAGACCTTATAGGGTTTTGGACCTGGAACCTGGAAAACTTGCATTCATATCTCAGTTCAGCTGAGGATTCAATTGGCCTTGGGCAAGCTGCTTCCTTTCAATCTCAATTCCCAATTTGTAAAATGGGTACTGTAATGATTAGAACATATGCCAGTTGTGATTGTGATCAAAGTCTCGATTGTAAAGCACTCTGGACATTAAAAGAGCTATGTAATATAGAGTTACTGCAAAGGCAAATAAAACATTTTGCACAACTAAAAGTGTGTGTGTGTGTGTGTGACTAGATAGACAGACAGACAGACAGATAGATAGTAGCAGTTGTATACATTATTGGTTACAAAAAGATGATTCTTTGTTCAGAGCTAATTTAACTTTCACCACTCCCACTATCAGCCATTACATTTGCCATAAGAAAAGTTAGCATGCTGGAATTAATCCAGCTGCTCATATAACAATTGCCAATGGAGCATATTTAATGGATTATATATATATATATATATATATATATGCATGTATATACGAAACAAAACCCAGCATGAATTTTTAACATAGATCTTTAAGGATTTTAAAACTGTATAAGAAATGTCATTGTATTTCAGCAAGGGAAGGGTTTCCCCCGCCCCTTTCTATATACAGCTAGAGAGACAGAAAAAAAAAACCTCTTGACTATTTCTCTCTCTCTCTTTCTCTCTCTCTCTCTCTCTCTCTCTCTCTCTTTCTTCACACACACACACACACACACATGAAAATCTCTCTTTAGTTACTTATTTCTTTTCCCCATGGTCAGGTTGGCTGCATCTCCAAACACTTGTAAGTACTGTATGTTCTGTCATATCCTGAAGTCATGCATTAGCACCTTTTCATTCAGCAAAGGGTGAGAACAGATATCTTTTGGCAGCTGACAGCAGGGAGCAGGCAGAGAGGAGGGGAAAGAAGCTGTAGGACTAGGACACGGTGGTGGCCTAGTGGCTAGCATGGCTAATGTACCAGCTGTGAATAACCTTTTTTTTCCCTCATCCCATCCACCCAACAGATGTCTCTCTGTCATTGTCATGTCCTCAAGCTATCCTGGTAAATGATTTGTGCATTATAAGTGAGTCACCAAGGTGGCAATTGAACCTCTTCACAGCTCAAAATTGTTGATGTGTGCACTGAGAGTGAAGTGTGTGTGTGGGTGAGAGAGAGGAGGGAGGGAGAGAATGAGAATGAAAGAGGAAAAATAGGGAGGGAGGAAGTGAGAGGAGGAAGAGAGAAATGTCAAGGTTACCTTGTTTTGGCTGGAGAATCAAAAGGAGGGCAAATTAATGTCTGGCTCTCTTTGGTCTTTTGGATCTCCTTGAGTAAGGCAGCCCCTTCCTTCCTCCCCAAACAGATGTAAATAAATATCACTTTGAAAAATTAAAAAATGAAGACGGCAGCGATCTGTATTGTATGCATGCTTTTATACTGTGGAAAGAATGTTAATAAATATACAGCGAGGCTGCAAAGTTTGCCAGTATAAATAATGTAACATTTCAAAGTGTGTCAGTAAATGTAATTGAATTTTTCAATGTAAAAAATATAGTTCAGTTATAAATTGGAGTCATGCTTGATATTAGTTGGGCATTAAGAGATATTAATTAGATACTACTCACTTATTTTCAGTTTCTCTCCCCCCGCCCCAAATGAATAATCAGGAGACAAAAATGTGCAAGCATGCAATTTAGGGATTTCAAAAATTATTTTTATTCTGAAAAACAAGCGGCTTGGTAATTTTTAGAGGGGTAAATAAATGTCTTTTTTTTAAAAAAAAATATATCCTTGTCAGTGCGCTGTCTAAAACATGTTCTTTCCAATATGAACACAATATGGAGAAGCTAATCCATTATAACACTTTGTAATGATAATAAGGCTACATTGAACAAGTAGCCTAAGGAGAAGATAGAGTAATAGTCACCTTTAAGCAGAGGAAGAATAGCAAGTAATTGTACATTTTTACAGGCGGCTGATGACAACATTTCCTGTGACTTTGAACTTACTTTGGCCGTCACAGGTCTGGCAAACATTCCGCATATCAATCAGACTGTGATATTTCTTGCATGACATTTGCAACGTAACGTCTAGAAATTTACTTATGTGATCTCTGCTTCTTGGCAGTCTGTTCATATGTAAATATATTAGTTGGGGCGTCTGCCTTATGCTGGAGATGCTGTCTATCTATAGCTCTTGTGCAGGGCTATAGTGACCTCCATATATCTAGCAAATACAGGCTATATTTTCTCCTTGTTGCTGATCATCCAGCAGCACTTCATCTTGTTAATCAGGCTGTTTTGTTGCATCAGCTAAGCACAACACTTGCTTTCCTTCCTTCCTGTATGATTTACTTTGATGGTATCTTATTAATCCTTCTTTGTTTATCCTTTTTAGCGCAAGAGTGGAGCTGGCCAGATCCATGCTTTCATTGTGTTTGGTTCCCTCCCCCCCCAAAGTCAAACATGTTTTTGTTTTGTTTGTTCTGATGACTTTCCTGACCTTGAATTTGGAGTCACCGACACCTACACATAAAAATTGCCAAAGAGAAAGTGAGAGTCAATGCTGTGGACTATATATGGGTTGCAATCCTGGAGTGGAATCTAGATTTACACTGGATCAACTGTACTGGCTGAAGTATTCTACCCCACTTCCCCGTTCTGTGGCAGCCCCTCCTGCACCCTGAAAATGCTACGTAGAGTGTTTATGCTGAATGGAGTGAGCTGTGGGCGGGGGGGGGGATTCCCCCTAATTGGGTAGAGATACCTTTCATGAGTGCAGCCCTTCCTCTCATGGAAGGCAGATCCAATCCCAGAAATCTCTCTTAGGTTCATGCAAGGGTTTGCTCTTGAATACTGTGGCTCCTTCTTCTTGAGCTGTTTTTCTACATGAGGCTGTGTTAATCTGCTGTGTCTACTTTCGGCTGCATTGCAGAACTGAGATCTGAGCGCGACACAAAGAGCTTTTTCTTTCCTGCTTTTCCGCCACATGAACTCCTGCTGGGGGTGCTGTGCTATAGCAGAACAACGCAATTACACAAGTAGGAAAAAACTTTTTATTTCGCTTTCACAAATAATACTCCATTTCCCCCATTCTAACCCCCCCTCCCTCCAAACTGCTCTTTAAAAACAAGCAAAACTGGAGGGTTATAACATTGTCTAAAGAACATGTAAACAGCCATGAGTAAGGAATGACGAGCACACAATAAATGTCTCATGTAGAAAAGCTCCTTTTTCCCTAACAGCTACACCTCCCTCTCTGTCAGAGCATGGGAGGCTGCTGTCAAAAAGAAGGGATTCAAAAGCCCTGCTCCGTCATGGAGACTCCCTCCTAGTCTCCCGGATCAGGAACAATGGAATGCAGGATCCAGCTTCAAATACCGACTCTGTCATGACTTGTACAATCTTCCCCCCCCACCCCACCTCACCATTTCATTCTGACTTTTTTGCAATTACCATATAGACCTTGGGGCCAAGCTACCAGGTACACTCAAATACCCTTACAAAACTGCATTTAAAACCCCATGGGGGATAAGCCTGTGTGTGTGTGTGTGTGTGTGTGTGTGTGTGTGTGTGTGAGACATGATTTGTGGTGGAGAAATGGTAGGTGGGGTAAAGGGTTAAGAACTCCTCTCCTTGCCACTTTTCAGCCCTCAGTCAACCACCCCAAAGCAGCTTTTCATGCCAAAAGAGGGCCATCAGGCTACATTTCCATGCATGTGTGTGTAATGTGTAGTTTGGCACTCAGTCATATGGTAGGTTCAGCCCATGTGTGCTTACCCCTCCCAGTATACTTGGAAAAGCTAAATAAAAACAAAGTTGATCTGGATATATATATATATATATATATATATACAAACAAAGGGTAATAAATCCAATGTGTGCTGAATGCCATTTTAAAAACGTGGACCGTATGTTCATCTCTGCCACGAAGCGGCTGCCGAATGTGACCATGCAGTGGATAGTGTAAGCCCACTCAAGGGTACCTTTTTGGTGAGTCTCTGTTTCTCAGCTTTATTTCGCTTCTTATAAAACAGAGTGTTTATTACCTTCTATAGAGTTGTTCTTCTGAGGATACATAAGTGAAGGACTGGAAGGGCTGTTTCGTGTTAGCCATGCCAGGTCACATAATGTGGAGATCCTACCTGATTTCATAGCAGCATTGCAGCTGTGAATGGGGCAGCAGTCACTGCATCTTCCATCCTATTCCTCTCCAAGATCTGCTTGCCTAGCATCACATGAGGGGGGTGAGTGATGGGGCCGGGTGTGGGGGACAGAAGTACAATGATGGGCAGAAGCACAAGCACAGCAAGAGTGCTGCTGTTAGACCAGTGTTCTCCAACCTTGGGTCCCCAGATGTTTTTGGCCTACAACTCCCAGCATGCCCCAGCCAGCATAGCTAACTAACAGGGGTGGGGAAGCTCTTTCAGCCTGAGGGCCACTTTCAATTTTGGAGAAGCGCTCAGGGGGCCAGAGAACAGTGGTGGGCAGGGCTGATGGCAAAGGGGGGCAGGCCAAAGGCCAAAGGGGTAGGACTAAAAATACGAAACATCCCAGCAGCATACTATAGCTCAAAGCTCTCGCTGACAGTAACTAAGCCGTAGGAAGTTAGGAGAGGCATCCAACCTTTTAGAATGGGGGAAACTGCACAAAAGCCTCCAAACTATCAGTGTGGGGGGGGATGGGGCCAGGGGAAGGGATATGGCCATCTGTACTTACTTATGCTAATTTGAAGGGGGAGGGCCATTCTTACTGACACTTCACATTCCTTTACCCTTTAGGTGCAAGTGGGTGGCTCTGGTGCTGTGAACCATGGTGAGGATTTTGCTGCTGATTCCCAGTGACATAACATTCTCATAGCCAGTTGCTATAATTTTGAAATGCTGTAGACGTTTAAAAAATGTTAACAGTGTTGTCTTAAATTAGCATTTTGAACAGTAAACTGGATCGTTGTCTCACATGTTTTTAGAGGGGAAACGGTCTGATTGATATTAACAATCTGTTCCTGCGTTGAATTAGGTAAGCCACTGAAATCAATTGGCATGCCTAAGTCTGCTTAGGATCAGACTGCAAGCATCCATTCCACTCCAAGATTCTCAGCATCTTCTCATCTTCCTTGGTGACCCCCTCCCTCCCTCCCTCCCTCCCTCCCTCACACCCATACACACACCCATAGGTGCCCACGGACACCAGAACCAGATAAAATGACACTGAGTACATATGCTAAATCGTATTTTGCCTCTTCTGCAGTGCCAGACATAAGCATCTTAGAGCAATCACTTTAAATCATGTCTCAATCAACCACAGCAAAATCTTCTGACACAGAAGATTATGTTGGTTTTAGGGGTTGGGGGAGAGAGAAGGTTTGCTTTGCCCAAATCCTATGCTGATGCTGTATAATCAGAGTAAGGAAAAAAAAAAATCCAATCATGATCCAAGGTATTAACAAATAAAACATACTGAAATACAAATTCTGATTGGTTGATGCTACATTGTAGCCATATCATATGACTGGGGGGGGAAATATCAAAGGCTAGAACCAAGGCAAATTTTTCAAGAGACTGAATAGCTACTTAAAGGTTTCCAAAAAGGTGTTTGTGTTAATATCAGAAAACTGAATTAACAATTCTATTTGCATCTTTATTTGAATGGGCTTCATACTGGTGTTTGTATTGTGTCGGGCAAATTTGAACTCCCAAACCATCTGATTTTGGCGATGAGAGCATTTTGCCTATATATGGCAATATTCCTTTGAACAGAGGAATAGGAAAAGACTGCTTTGGTGATTATTGTGGTGATTTATTTGTTGATTCACCTTTCATTTTGTATTCATCGTATCAGAGTTGGCAGATTCAGCACTGGTGAACCCGCTAGTGCCTTCCCATGGTGATGGGCCCCAATTGTAGCAGGTGCCCCCTCCTCCTTCTATTTATATCTCCCAACTGGAATGGTGAGTGGGCTTACTGGAGGAGGAGTTGGTGCTACTCCTCTGAGTGCTGAACAGCTGCACTGTCCGGGTGTCCCACAGTGGCACTGTGGTGATCCAGATCCTTGTGGGTAATTACAATCACAGCTGCCTGAAGCTTGTTTGAAGCATCAGGAAGCCAAGGAAGCTACCTGCTGGTGCTGGACATTTATTTTTTCATTTATTTATAATGTTTGTGGACTGCCTTTTGGTCTCAAACCTTCCCAAGATGGCTTCCAAGGTATAACTTCATAGTATAAAATCAATGCAACTTTAAAACCATAGAACATCATAAAAATACAATTGATAAAAAAATAAGAGTGAAGAATAATAGTAATCACAACAGTATTCAGCCCAGTAACAACAGTAAAACCAGATAAAAATTATAAACGACAGTAACTCTCTCTCTCTCTCTCTCTCTCTCTCTCTCTCTGTGTGTGTGTGTGTGTGTGTGTGTAGATATAGATATACAGAGAGAGAGAGAGAGAAACCCAAGAAGATCCTCATTCAAGTGAAAGTAGTTTAAACAATTAGGTCTTTAGAGCCCTCTTGAATGCCTGCAGTAGTGATGGGGCATTATATATTTCAATTGGAACAGAGTTCTACAACTATGAAGCTATGGCCAAAAAGCTATGGCCCACCAGCTTAGTTGCTCTTACAGGTAAGCGCACATGCAGGGTCTCCTGAGGCTGCTCTCAAAGGGTGGGCAGGCAGGTATGGGTGAAGATAGTTTTTCAGGTAACCTGGTCCTAAATCATTTAGAACTTTTAAAGTTAAAACCAGCACTTTAAATTGGGCCCAGAAGCATGCCAGCAGCCAGTGCAACTATATTATAGGTGTCACATAGCCTCCACCAATACTTGAGTGGCTCCATTCTGCACCAGTTGAAGTTTCTGAGTCATCTTTAAAGGCAGCCCCGTAATTGCAATAGTCCAACCAGATGTCATTAGTGCATAGGTAACTGAAGCAAGGTCCATCTTCTCCAGTTAGGATTATAATTGGCATATCAACCTAAACTGGCAGAAAGTGCTCCTGGCTATTGTAACCAGTTAGTGTCGAGTCTAGGAGAACTCCCTAACTAGGTCCTTCAGGGTTAGTGTGTAACCCCATCTAAGACTGGTTGCAAACCTCCATCCAGAGTAGTTAGTTTGCATCAACTTGTTCAACCTCATCCACCCCAAAACTGCCTCCAGACACCAGTTGAAGAGTTCCACAGCCTCCTTGGGATGAGTAAGTGGAAATGAGAGCTGAGCATCATCCACATACTGATGACACTTACAACCCAAACTTCTGAATGACTTCTCCCAGTAGTTTCAGGTATGGGGGACAAGATGGAACTTTGAGGCACCCCATGTGAGGGATTGGGGCCTACACAGGCTTGAGTTTGCTGAAGCCTGAAGGCCCAAACACTTCCCTCGATTAGTTGAAGCCTGAAGGCCCAAACACTTGGATGGTGGGAGGGGGAGTTTGAGAGTTTTAGTTCACCCAATAGAAGTTAAGAATTAGTTCTCCTGTGCAAGGTCACATGGTTATAACCTTCCATTCCTGGGAAGACTATATATGTGTGGGGTGTGGTCAGCTAGCAGCAGTGGGAGCCTGACTGCAGAAGCAGAAAGAGCAGAGAGAGAAGCAGAGAGGGAGAGACTAGCTGCATAGGAGATAGGTAGTCTGAAGTGAAACTAGAGAACATTGGATTGTTTGTTTGTTTGTTTTATTTTATCATACTTGCTTTTGAATTATAACCACTCTATTAAGTAAATACCCTTATATTATAAGTAAAGTGCTGTTGTTTACCCTGGTTTGTTGGAGTGACTTATTCACCACGTCTAAAGCCTACACCCACGTTACTGGAAGCAGGAAAAGGACTTGATCTCCTAGAGAGGGAGAGGCTATGGGAAGAGGCAGAGATCTCCCAAAGGAAGGTTAAGGGGTCCCTGCAGTAGCGGAACCTTGACAGATGGTGGCAGCGGAGCGATCCTGAACGGTGAGATTAAGCACTCCATACAGAAATTGGGTTTTTTACTAATAGAGCTGGCAAAAGCAGTGTATGTTTTAACTTCAGACCTGCGGAATAGGGACCCAGTGAGGCTATTAAAATGAGCCAATATCTCTCCATGAACAAAACTGCCCTGATTGAGCAGTGTAAAAAGGACAATTTGCCATGGGAGGAGAAAACAGCAGAAGAACTGAAAATTATGCTGATCTCCCAGGCGGCAATAGAAGGAGCTGCACCCTCTAGCCCTAGCGTAGCAGGACCCCAAACAAAAGAATGGGAGCTCCGTGAACAGGAACTGCAGGCTAGTGGCAAAGCAGAAGGAAGAAGAGACCAGGTTAGAATGGGAGCAGCTTCGACTGCAGCAGAAGCAACTTAAGGCCCAGGAAGAACAACGCAGACACGAGGAAAAGGTGCGGCAGGAACAACGCAGACACGAGGAAAAGATGCAACAGGAGCAACGCAGTCATGAGGAAAAGCTGCACCAGGAGAAACTTCAAGCCCAAGAAGAGCAACGCAGACACAAGGAAAGGATGATGAAGTTGAAAGAGGAGCAGCCTGTCAGAGTTACCCCGAAGGACTTCACAGCATACACCCCAGGAGAAGACCCACAAGTGTTCTTGACCACTTTTGAAAGGGCAGCACAGAAGTGGGGATTGCAGGAGGGTGATTACATGAAGTTTGTGCCTAATTTAATCAAAGGGGAGCTGGCAGAGATTTATAATAGCATGCCAGAGGGGGAGGCTGTTTCCTATGCTCAATTCAAAGAAACGGTGTTTAAAAGGTTCAGGTTAGGCCCTGAGCATTTTAGGAAAAAGTTCAGAGGGTTAACACCTCAACCTGGTAAATCTATGGTAGAGTTCGCAACAAAATTAAAAAACCTGCTACTAAAATGGGTGGATGAAGCAAAAGCTGACAACAGGTGCTAGAGCTTATGGCTCTGGATCAGTTTTATTTTCGGTTGCCCAGAGAAATAAAACTGAAGGTTAAGGATAAAGATCCTGAAACTGTAAACCAAGCTGCAGAAATGGCTGACAAACTGATTGAAAACCAGGAAGGGTTAGGCCCCAGGATTGAGTCTGAGAAGAAGGGGGGGAAATGGGAAGCCCCAAGTAAAAAGGAGATCAAAAAACCTCCTTTTGATCCTTCTCACCCCAGAGACCGTGCCTGCTATTCGTGTGGTCAGACAGGCCACATCAAGAGTAGCTGCCCCAAGTTACAAGCAATAACACCAGCTAACCTAGGTAGTCCTAAACCCGAACAAACCAAGCCACAAGGTGTAGCAAGCATAAAAAAACCTTATAATTGTGGATTTGTGATCACCAACAGGGAAGAGGTTAATAATCAGTTTAAAGAACCTGTTTATGTAAAGGATAAGACCATTATGGCAATGTTGGATTCTGGAGCTGATGTTTCTCTGATCTGAGCAGATTGGGTGACACCTGAAGATTTGGTACCGGGAATGTCTATTGAGATCCAGGGAGTGAATGGTCCCTCCTTTGAAGTCCCAGTAGCAAGGTTATCCATAGAATGGAGGGGATGGAGGGGTCTGTATGAAGTTGGGGTGATGGAACCTCCAACCCAATTTGCCCCTATCATTGTGGGAAGGGATATAATGGGACCAGAAGCTCAAATATGTGTGGTAACCCGCAAGCAAAAGGAAAGGGAGGAAACTTTAAGACAGGACCAGGTAAAAGCTGATGGGGTAAAAGAAAAGGTACTAGAGGTACAACCCACAGTGATTCCGGAAGGTCCAAAACCAACCCCAGACCCTCCCCAAACCTGAAACAACAGAACAAGCCTCCATGCAACCTGTAGACCTGAAAGCCAGTGAAACAACCGAGGCAGGTGGTTCTGTAGAGGAAAAGGCGCTAGAGACCCCTTTTCCTGATTTAAGAGGAGTAGAGGAATTCAAGCAGGGAGTCCTCAGTGATCCTAGTTTGGAGCCTCTGAAAAGAGTTGCTCTCCCTCAAGAGAAACCCTTCTCTGAGGAAAGAAGGGAGCAGATTATTTGGGAGATTGCTGTATAGGCTGTGGTTACCAAAACCCAAGAGTTAACCTGGGAACCACTAAAGCAACTGGTAGTACCTAACCAATTCCGGCTAAGGTTGCTAGAACTAGCCCATGATGTGCCATGCGCAGGACACTTGGGGAAAAACAAGACTAAACAAAGGCTCATGGCAAACTTCTTTTGGCCTGGAATTGCTAAGCAAGTAGCAGAGTACTGCAGGTCTTGTGAAACCTGTCAGCGTGTGGGGAAGGCAGGGCATCACAGTAAAGCCCCTTTGCAGCCTCTGCCTATTATAGGAGAAGCTTTCTTTAGGGTGGGCATGGATATTGTAGGGCCTTTCACTAAACCCACCCGCAAGGGAAAAAAGTACATCCTCACAGTGGTGGATTTTGCCACATGATACCCAGAAGCTGTAGCACTAGCCTCTATAGATGCTCCATCTGTAGCTGAGGCTTTGCTAACTATATTTTGCAGAACTGGATTTCCCTCTGAAATCTTAACAGATTGTGGGTCTAATTTCCTCTCCGAGATAATGGAATGTCTGTGGAAGTGTTGTGGGGTAAAACACTTGAAAACCACTCCTTATCACCCACAATGCAATGGAATGGTGGAAAGATTTAACGCCACACTCAAAGGAATGATTAGAGCTTATGTAAACACACACCCAAATGACTGGGATGACAAACTGCAACACCTACTTTTTGCCTACAGGGAAGTTCCACAGGAATCAACGGGATTCTCACCTTTTGAGCTGTTGTATGGCAGAAGAGTGAGAGGCCCTCTTGATCTCCTGAGGGAAAACTGGGAAGGTAAACTCATAGAAAACAAAACCTCTGTGGTGGATTATGTGTTAAAACTTAGACAAACCCTTGATACACTCTGTAAACTAGTTCAAGCCAATGTAACCAAAGCCCAAGAGGTGCAAAAGTTCTGGTATGATCAAAAGACACGCTCTAGAGTATTTGAGGTAGGGGATCAGGTAATGATATTTCTTTCTCTGCGTAAAGACAAGCTTAAGGCTGCTTGGGAAGGCCCCTACACAGTCAGAGAGAAAATGGATGATTTAACCTATGTGGTGGTTAAAGAAAAATCGGGAAAAAGACCCAGGGTAGTACATGTAAATATGATGAAGCCACACTATGAGAGGAGTGGAGTAGTTTTACAGGTGCAGAAGGTCCCAGAAGAAAACCTAGAGACAGGGGGAGAAGAGATAGTAGACATCTTAGACCACTGGTTAGAAGAGTGCAATCCAGACCAGCTAAGATGGTCAGAACAACTCAACTTTGAGGACAGGAGGAGAATACTGTCAGTGGTAACAGAATTTTCTGACGTCTTTCAGAACAAACCAGGGAAAACGGATTTGGCTGTACACAGCATTGATACAGGATTGATACAATCTCCCCATAAGGTCACTCCCTTATCGGGTAAATGGAAAGGTGCTGGGAGACATACGCAGGGAGGTAGAAGAGATGTTAAGGTTAGGAGTAATCAGACCCTCTTTGAGCCGCTGGTCTGCCCCAGTGGTCCTGGTGAAAAAACCAGATCACACCATCAGGTTCTGCATTGATTTCAGGAAATTAAATAAGGTAACCAAGCCCGATGCATATCCCATGCCACGAACTGATACTCTTTTAGATCAGTTGGGAGCTGCTAAAATAATTTCCACTCTTGATTTGTGCAAGGGATTTTGGCAGATGAGCCTGGATGAAACTGCCAAACCCAAAACAGCGTTTGTCACACCTGATGGGTTATTCAAATTTAACGTATTACCTTTTGGATTGAGGAACAGTCCTGCCTCCTTCCAAAGGCTAATCAATCGATTGCTAAATGGATTAAGTGCATTTGCAGTGGCCTTTATCGACGATATAGCCATATTTAGTGAAAATGTGGAGGTTCACTTAGTACACCTAAGAACAGTCTTGCAGGCTATACGTGAGGCGGGCCTAACAGTAAAATTAAGCAAATGTCAGTTTGGAATGCCAGAGGTAGTATACTTAGGGCACAGGGTTGGAAATGGTCATATCACACCTTTATGGGACAAGGTTGAAGCTATCAGAACCTGGGACATACCTACATCCAAGAAACAGGTCATGTCATTCTTGGGATTTGCTGGGTATTACAGGAGATTTGTTCCCCATTTTGGTGAAATTGCTGGACCTTTGACTGATTTAACCAAGAAATGTAAACCTGACAAAATTGTGTGGACTGATGAATGTCAAAGAGCTTTTGATAGACTAAAGGACATTTTAAGCTCAAAGCCTGTGTTAAGAGCACCTGACTTTGAAAAAACTTTTATTGTGGCTACAGATGCCTCTGAGACTGGCATAGGTGCAGTATTGTTACAAGACTATGACTCTGTTAAACACCCAGTAGCCTACCTGAGTAGGAAGCTCCTACCCAGGGAGAGAAACCTGTCTACGATCCAAAAGGAATGTTTGGCAGTAGTGTGGGCTCTGGACAAGCTCAAGCCTTATGTTTTTGGACAAGAATTTACTTTATGGACTGATCATCATGCCTTGCAATGGATACAAACAATGCAAAATACCAACTCCAAGCTTCAGAGATGGTCTTAGAAATTGCAGGAATTTCAAATGAACATTGAACATGTGCCTGGGAAGGAGAATGTGATAGCCGATGCTTTGTCTAGGAAATAACCAAAAAAACAGTTGCCTTTTTGTGTAGGTTAACGTTTCACAATTCTCTTCTGTAAAAGGGAAATTGTTCCACTTGAGGACAAGGGGGGGAAGATGTGAGGGATTGAGGCCTACACAGGCTTGAGTTTGCTGAAGCCTGAAGGCCCAAACACTTCCCTCGATTAGTTGAAGCCTGAAGGCCCAAACACTTGGATGGGAGGGGGAGTTTGAGAGTTTTAGTTCACCCAATAGAAGTTAAGAATTAGTTCTCCTGTGCAAGGTCACATGGTTATAACCTTCCATTCCTGGGAAGACTATATATGTGTGGGGTGTGGTCAGCTAGCAACAGTGGGAGCCTGACTGCAGAAGCAGAAAGAGCAGAGAGAGAAGCAGAGAGGGAGAGACTAGCTGCATAGGAGATAGGTAGTCTGAAGTGAAACTAGAGAACATTGGATTGTTTGTTTGTTTTATTTTATCATACTTGCTTTTGAATTATAACCACTCTATTAAGTAAATACCCTTATATTATAAGTAAAGTGCTGTTGTTTACCCTGGTTTGTTGGAGTGACTTATTCACCACGTCTAAAGCCTACACCCACGTTACTGGAAGCAGGCAAAGGACTTGATCTCCTAGAGAGGGAGAGGCTTTGGGAAGAGGCAGAGATCTCCCAAAGGAAGGTTAAGGGGTCCCTGAAGTAGCGGAATCTTGACACCCCACAAGCCAAAGACCACAGAGTGGAATAGAGGTCTCCGACCACCACCTTCTCAAGGATCAGAACCACTGTAGGAAGGTTCCAGAAGGCAGGAAGTTTCCAGAAGGTAGAAAGGACCAGAACCACCATAAAACCATACCCTCTAAGCCCAGCTCATGTAACTGGTTAATGGTATCAAAAACCTCTGAGAGGTCCAAAAGTACCAATTTGAAGATAACTTCCCTATCTTCCAATGTGTGGGCCATACCTGATAGAGTTCTCTGAAGGCTTTTCAAGAATTCTCCTGAGGAAAGCACCAAATACTGTATCAGGCCAAAACATGTTGGGCTTCTTAAAGAATAAACTGTTTTCCCAGCATCTTGAGACTAGTTCTCTCTTCTTGGATTTACTTTGGATGCTTTCCAGTTTTCTCATACTTTTCAGCAATTGTAGCTGAACTGCTTTACCATAAGAAGCATAGGAAGACAAGGGGGAACTAAATTTGCTGAAATCTGGGGACAATGACCAGGTTTGGACAACATGCCTCCAGAAAGCAGTTATTTAACCCATGATGAGCCATGGTGCCCACAAGCTCCAAGTTGCATATGCAACTCCCACTTGTCATGTCATGCAAACCCGGTGAGTGTGGGTTATACTAGGGTTGTGAGAGGGTTAAACAACCCTAAAACAAACCATGGGTTATGTGAAGGTTGTTTAACCCTTGTATAACCCATGCTCATTGGGGTCACCCAACATAACAACCCCCAAGCAGGGGTTGCATATTCAAAATGGTGCCCGTGCACACCCTGCATGCACTGCAGCCTCACTGTGGGTTAAATCTGTAATCTTAATATTAGGGCTGTTTGCATGACATGACAGCCCACCATGGGTTATTGTTCAGATTACAGATCCTTTAATGCTCCTATAATCTAGGAATTTCACACCATTCTAAAGCTATCCTAATGTATCTTTAAACACAAAGAAGCCTTTCTCTGAGAAGTAAATGCTGACTAACAGTGTCTTTGTTCCTTTGTGACTTATTCCCCCCCCCCCATAAAGTATGATCAGTGGTAAAATGTAAATAAAAAACTCTAAATTGCTTTATTCATTGTGTACATTCTGCAGTTAAAATGAATGAAATCCCCTTTGAGGAAACATCTGACTAAGCAAAATAATGGTTATGCATTTGTAAAAATGTTTAATGAACTCCTCAGTTAAAAAATGCTGTTATTTTAGAGCCCATTACAATGTGTGTTAAATTAATTTGAGGCTACATGGTTGAAAGACCTTTTTTCCCCCTTCCTGTCTTAATATACCAAAATAATTGACCTTAGTCGCACGTGCGGGGGCAAAGATCTTACACAGTCAAGAATGTTGGTGATACAGCCAAATGCAAGAGCCCACAAGTGGAGGAGTAAGCTATTCAAAAATCTTGTCTCCATAATCATTTGTCTCAAGTCAGTTCAAAGTCAGGGAATTTGCCAAAGATCAAACACATTTTTTCTTTAAACAGTGCATATTGTAAATATTCTGGCTGGCATTCATTTTCTGTTTCTTTCTGTTCTAAAACATACATATTTACTATGCCTGCAATGTTTGGAGTTATATCTTTTAGGCTGAAAAAAAATGTATCACTTGTCTACAGAGTAAGATATTTCAAATAATGGTATGTAATCCTCTGTTTCTAGGAGCTAAGAGAAATTGAACCACACTGTAAAAACAAACAATACACCTTTGGATGCATAGAAAGCTTCAGCATTGGATACCAATCTAAATTGTCCTTTAGGTGAACTTTATAGATTGTTCTGGCCAAGTGCTTGTGTCATTCAGTCATAGGGAAGTATGAGAATTTTGTTCTGGTTTGTTTGTAATCAGAATTTGCCCTGTTTGCAAGCAAAGTCCATACTTCTAAAAGTGTGCACTTTGACACTTTAATGAATGGGAGAAAAATATACATCTGGGTGCATGTTTTTAAAAATGGGCACCCAAATGTGCATTTTTCCCATTTGGAAAAAAGCAAAAAGCTCACTTTGGGGAAGAGCAATGAGGTGAACCAAGTTTACTTCAGTGTAGGAGCACATGGCCACAATTCAGATCATGGTCATGATGGCACTCAAGGAGGGGGGGGGGTTAAGCTTCCTCCAATTTTCATCCTGAAATTCCACACCACCCCCCTTGGGGGGAATAAATAAAAAAAAAGAATAAATCTCCATTGGAATCAGTAGACATTTTTCTCCCACCCCATGGGGGATGGAACATCATGACGAAAATGGGGGGGGAGCTCTAATCCCCCTCCCAGAGCACCACAGCCCTGATCCAAATTGGGGCTGCATGTGCTTACACTGAAGTAAATAAGAATGTTTGAAGAATGTTTGGTTCGCCCTCAGACACACATATGCTTCCTTAATACTGGTATGCAAAATTTGTGTGCAGAATATTATGTACAATGATGATTAACTACATATTATAGTAATTAATTCCTGAGGGATGGGGGAGAAATTCATTTTGATCCACCTTTGGATGCCTAATTCGCTCTTCCATCTCAAACCAATATGCAACTGAAACTAATGCAGTTGCCTTTCAGCATTAGATCCACCTTTCAGCATCCACCTTTCAGCATTAGATCCACCTTTCAGCATTTTGATCCACCTTTGGATGCCTAATTCGCTCTTCCATCCCAAACCAATATGCAACTGAAACTAATGCTGTTGCCTTTCAGCATTCACACTTCTCCAACTTTTGTGATGTAGGTCTCCAATTTTTTTTAAAAAAGTATATAATGTCTCAATTAGGAGAAAGTGCCTATAAAAATGCATACATTTGGGGAAACAATGTACAAAAAAGCATTTCATTAGGGGAAATTGCTTGCAAAAATGCATGTAAGGCAAATTACATACAATAGTGCATATATCAGGAGAAACGTATACAAAATGCATACAGGTTTTCATGCAGACTTCTTTTTAAAAAGCGAATCCATGTAAAAACTGTACAAAACAAATTTAAGATTGGAAAAATGAGAAACTGGGAGAAGCTGACTGACAGGTTTCCCCGTCCCCACTCCTGACGCATGTGTGCTCTGATGCTAGCATGTTACCGAGTTTGTTGGCATGTTGTACTTGTATTCTTATCTGCACTTAAAAGGGAATCCCATGAGAGAAACTGCTAACAATATAGGGACAGAAAGCATGTTGTTGACTTGGTCCAAAGAGAGCCTTAACCCCATTTCCCAAGGGTGTTCTCTTGCCACAAAAGTGTTATAAATATAGACAGTGTACTTAGCTACTAAACAGATTGTATTAAGAGGGAACTAAAAAAAAAAAAAAAAAAGCCTATCAGTAAATTGAGGGGTCAGGATCCATTCTGTTCCCTTAACTGTAGGTTCCTCTGAAACAGGTTCCAACGCATCTTGGATATCTGTGGAGGGGGTGGGGGAAGGAAATCATGCAGGCTCTGGCGAGCTTGGACAAGTGCATGGACAATTTTGGATCCCTAACCAGGGAAATGAGCGGGGGGGGGGGGAAATCATGATGGCATATAATTTAGGGGTGGGTGACAAGTTCATTTCAGTTCAGTTTTGTCAAGAATTTGCCAGAATATGCAAAGTACTCCATATTTAAACAAAAAGGACTAGAAAATATGAACATCTGAATACGGGAGAAACCAACATTGACCAATTTGTCCATCCAGCCCCAGGGATTTGGGTACTTAGCTCCATAAAAGTTTGGGTTTAATCCCTGTGCATTTCAAGCATGTTAGAGCTGAATCAGAGTTGTCACCTCTTTTTCTGACAGGCTCCTCATGTTTAACAGCTATATAGTAAGCAGGTACAAAATGGCCTCCATGCTGAGAGTAGCTGTATGTACCTTTTGGATCTGGCTGGTTCAGATGGATGAGAATTTTGTTTCAGTTTGGTTTTGATCAGAATTTACACACAAAAAAGCACCCATTTCATGCTATTTGAGAGAGAAAGAACTTGAGATTTTAAAAACAATTGAATGCAGAGAAAGTGAAACTGACAGATTTGCCCGTCCCTAAATTGATCATTAGGCAACTGGGCAAGCTTATTGAGTCCAGAACTAGGACTAAATCTGAATCTCCTGAAAAGGAGGTGAATTATCTGAATCGTATGAAGGCAAGATGATGGTAGGCAAATATGTAGAGAGAGAATAATCAGTGACTGTCTGTGGCCTATGCCTTTGGGATCACAGCAGTATATCAGTTATTGTTTTATTTATTATGTGGATATTTTAGTATCTAATATTTAAACATGACAGCACATTTAAATACTAACAGTATGTAATATTTTGGTAAATTATTCAGTCTGACATCCAGCAGTTCCTGCACATATGAAACTTCATATATCCAGGAGCTCCTTCATCCTCTTCCCAGGGATGTTGAAGAGTCCTTGGTCTCGAGTCACGAGTCGAGTCACGAGTCTTTGGACCCGAGTCTCAAGTCCGAGTCCTTGGTCCAAAATGGTGACTCATGAGTCACTCCCAAAGCTGACTCCACGAGTCCCCATTAAAATCAATAGGTTTTCCCCCCAACAAAATAAGGCTACTTCAGATGTGTGGCTTAAATAAATTCTAGGCACAAGTGTGCCTTTTTATCTCATAACTCTGCCACTGATTTTGACAAGAACAGACCAGGCAGACAAACCCAAAATAACCAGACAGGCAGAGGAGGCAGGGAACCCCAAAGCAGGCAGGCAGAGGTGTTTGTCTTGGACTTGGACAATTCAAACTGTGGAACTGGTTAAGAAGAGACCAGGCAGGCAGAGGAGGCAGGGAACCCCAAACAGGCAGGCAGAGGCAGCCAAACCCAAAATGTCTGAAAGGTTGCATTAGGAAAATGATTTAAAAAAATAAACTTTGATTGTTACTGCAACTAGGTCCAGACAGCACCTGCAGGTGGCATCAAGCAGGGATGTTGACGAGTCCTTGGTCTCGAGTCCCGAGTCGAGTCTCGAGTCCCATTAAAAATATTGGGACTCGAGTCCGAGTCGAGTCAGAGGGGGGACTCAGTCTGACTCACGAGTCGAGTCCTGGAGTCCGAGTCCCCATCCCTGCCTCTTCCATGCATTAGGAAATCCTCTGTGCATGGAAAGGGAATGCTCATGTGTGCTCAGCATTCTCAGACTATCGGCACAGAACCTCGCCACAGAGCCTCATGGAATTTGGATCATGGTGAGTATTCATAGCTCAGTTGCTAATATCTGATTTGTATGGACTCATGCAGTTTGGACTGGGGGCTCTTCCATCTTGAATTTGCAGGGACAGGATCAGTCCATTCCTGAGCTGCCCCTTCAGCCTCTGAAGTACATGAATAGTCTTATGCCATATCAGCTAAACTCCATTCGGTGCAAGGCAACTGAGGCATCTGCTCCACTTGATTAAAAAAAAAACCCCAACAGATCCTAAATATCCTGATCTGTCAGTGCAACTTTGTACCAACATTGGGATGGTAGTCCTTTTGATACTCTCAAAAGGCCTATCTCCATGTCCTTCCCTGACGTAGGGATGGGAGAATCTTTCCATTTTTGGTTTCTTTCAGTTTCTCATTTTTCCAGTCTTAAATTTGCTTCATCTCAAACACTGAGGATTTCTCCAGTCTTAAGTATGGTTCATCTTGAACACTGAGATTTTCTTTTAAGTTTGCAATAAAATTCATAATCAGTTCTGTGCACATTTCCCCCAATACATTCATTTTTATGGATTTTGCCCAATATGCTCATTTTTTGCAACCAATTTTCCTAGTATAATAGAGCTGTGCACAAATGGCCTCTTGAAATTCTCCACCCGATTTGTGAGGAGAGAAATTGGGGAAACAATTTAACTGAATTTCTCCAGCAGGAGGAGAAATTCTCTGACAATTTCTTTCGGGTAGGCCACACCATTGGCAGGGGTTGTAGCACAACTTCTTTTCTTTCTTTTTTCCTAAGGGCTTTTGTTTTTGTGTGTATTGCTACTCCAAGTGGCAACAGCAGCAGCTGTGTTGGCAGCCTGGCCCCCATTTTGGATCTTCCGCAATGCAGGTGTGAGGGAGACAGTGCTGTGTCCAGCCCCAGGGAAGAGGTGGAGCTGGTTCTGTGGGAAAATCTGCCCTCCAATTCCTGAATGTTTTCTTCTCCCATGAAAGAGGCTTCTATTTTTC
Source organism: Shinisaurus crocodilurus (assembly GCA_021292165.1). Lineage (NCBI taxonomy): Eukaryota > Metazoa > Chordata > Lepidosauria > Squamata > Shinisauridae > Shinisaurus > Shinisaurus crocodilurus. The sequence continues at coordinate 47,630,275 of CM037877.1, forward strand.
TGCTTCATTCTCAGGGCATTTCATAATTTATTCTGAATGTATTTTGGTGGTGGTTTTGAGTAGGCGATCCACTGAGATCCAACCCTCCTCTGGCTCGGCAGGGCCAAAAGTGGGCACGCACGGCGCTGCTCGCCAAACTTCTGGGTTCCCAGCGGGCCACTGTTTATGTAGAAAATGCCTTAAGATATTTCAAAAGCGGCCGCAATTTGTGGCGGGAACTGTCTCGACTTGGGAAGAGGTAAGTGAGACAGAGTTCGGGGGGGGGGGGTCAAGCACAGCTTATCCATCAGATTTCCACGCCCCAAATGAAATCCTCACACAACCCTAGTTTTGAGCTTACCGAATCACTGCAAGGTGGCTGAGGGTGCTGCGTGTGTTTTCCCTTTCAGTTACACATCTCCTCATTGCTTTGCAGCCTTCCTTGCTGCCTGAGCTTCCTGATCTGAAAAAACCCCATGGAAGGAATTACCTCATGACAGGGATGTTGAAGAGTCCTTGGTCTCGAGTCACAAGTCGAGTCACGAGTCTTTGGAGCCGAGTCTCGAGTCGAGTCTTGAGTCCGAGGTCCAAAATGGTGACTCGAGTCCCAAGTCCCGAGTCACTCACAAAGCGGTGGCCCATGGAGGGAGCAGGAGGGTCTCCGTGAGAGGAAGAAGAGCTGCCCTTCCTCCCACGGAGACCCTCCCGCTCCCTCCATGGGCCGCCGCCACCACTTACCATCGGCGGGTCCTTCCCTCGTCCCTGCTCCTGCCGCCGCCACTGTCGCCCCAGGGATGTATTACAAGCCCTCCCTGGGCTCGTAGTTCCCCGCAGCGGCATCAGAGCGGCCCGATCTCGCTCTTCTGAGCGGCGCAGAGCATTCTCCGCGCCACTCGAGTCACCGCTGCCACCCGCCACCGCCTCGCTGCCACCGCACGCCGCCACCACCTCACCGCCGCCCACATGCCACCGCCGCTCACCTCACCTTGCCACCGCCGGCCACATCACGCCACATGCCACCTCACGCCGCCGCCATCGCATGCCGCCTCACCTCGCCATCGCACGCATACCGCCGCCGCCGGACCCCCACGCTCTGTTTTTGGCAGGGGGAACCAGGGGGAACCTGGGCAACAGGGCTGTTTAAGCCCTGTTGCCATGGTTCCCCCCACCAAAAACAGAGCGGCGGCAGCGGTGTGTCTGCAGCGGTGAGGTGGTGTGTGGCGTGCGATGGCGGTGTGCGGCGTGCGATGGCAGCGGAGGTAAGGTGAGTGGCGGCGTGCGGCGGTGGCATGAGGCAGCGGAGTGCGGGTGGCGGCGAGGTGAGCCGGCGACAGCATGCTGCGTGCGACAGCGTGCGGCAAGGTGAGGTGAGCAGCGGCGGGCAGCGGTGGCGGGCGGTGGTGGCAGAGTCCTTGGTCTCGGGTCCCGAGCCGAGTCTCGAGTCCCGTTAAAAATATTGGGACTCAAGTCTGACTCGAGGCAGAGGGGGGACTCAGTCCGACTCACGAGTCGAGTCCTCGAGTCCGAGTCCCCATCCCTGCCTCATGATGTCTTCCCTGGGGCTTTAATTGCTATGTGGAAAGCCAAGTAGCCTCCTACAGCCTGCTAGAGAGATGATTGTACAACGAAAGACAGGACACTCTGTAAAGGATTGAGGCCTACACAGGCTTAAGTTTGCTGAAGCCTGAAGGCCCAAACACTTCCCTAGATTTGTTGAAGCCTAAAGGCCCAAACACTTCAGGATGGGAGGGGGAGTTTGAGAGTTTTAGTTTACCCAATAGAAGTTAAGAATTATATCTCCTGTTCAAAGTCACATGATTATAACCTTCCATTCCTGGGAAGGCTATATATGTGTGGGGTGTGGTCAGCTAGGATGAGAGAGAGACTGACTGCAGAGAGAGACTGACTGCAGAGGAGAGAGGTAGTCTGAAGTTAGGCTAGAGAACCTTGTAGTGTTTGTTTGTTTTATTTTATCATACTTGCTTTTGAATTATAACCACTCTATTAAGTAAATACCCTAATATTATAAGTAAAGTGTTGTTGTGTACCCTGAGAGTTTGGAGTGACTTATTCACCACGTCTAAAGCCTTTCCCATGCTACTGGAAACAGGCAAAGGATTTGATCTCCTGGAAAGGGAGAAGCTTTGAGAAGAGGCAGAGATCTTCCAAAGGCAGGTCGAGGGGTCCCTGCAGTAGCGGAACCTTGACACACTCATAGATTTCATAGATCATAGAGTTGGAAGGAGCCTACAAGGCCATTGAGTCCAACCCCCTGCTCAATGCAGGAAACGAGAGGAGGGGTCTCCCATCCAAGTAATAACCAGGCCTGACCCTGCTTAGCTTTCCATGCTGAGCCAGCGTAAGCCACAGGCCTGTTGCACACTCCCTGGCCAGTTCGTAAGTAAGATAAGCACAAGAACCCCATGAGAACTTCTCTAGACTTTTTGTCTCCTTTGAATTTCTTTTTGAAAGCAATTTACTTTCTATCAAATTGAATGAAAATGCCCCCCCCCCAAAAAAAAAATGTGGGAGAATTTTTTGGCACAACACTAATTTTTAACAATATTTCCCCTAATGTATGCATTCTTGCATGCATGCTTTTGATTGGAGAATTCTATTACAAAATTCAGTGCAAATGTCAAAAGATAACTGAGGTTCACTTTGCATAGTGGTTAGGAAAGTTTGCATTAAAATGTGAAGTGATCAAATTTCTCCCCCCTCCCTAGACAAAAGCCCCTTGCTACACCAGCACAGAGGATGGTGCTAGGTCCCCATGCAAGATGCCATAACCTACTGCTGTTATACAACAGACCTTAGCGTCAGGGGAAGCTGGTGACTCCTATGTCAGTGGGGATATTTACCCATTGCAGCTTTTATTCTGAGCTTTATAGGAGCTATCCATGGTGCTCCAGTGTGGTGAACCTATTTTGGTGATGGAGTACAACAACACCATGGATAGCTCCTATAAAGCTCAGAATAAAAGCTGCAATGGATGAGGAGCCCCACTGACACAGGAGTCACCAGCCTCACCTGCTTCTTAGGGTTGAATAGCTCCATGATATGCCATGAACAAGATAAACAACAAATGACAAATCTACTGTCATACACTGCTGTCTTTTTCCAGCACAGCACAAAGATTTGACCTTCTCAGCAACATGAGCCATATTGCCTGGATCATGTCTCAGAGGCAATTCCCAAACATCACTTCTTTCCAACCTCATTGAATTCTGCAATGATCCTGTTCCCATTCTGACCATCCACATTAGAATGAGATTACTGACAAGTACAAAAAAGGTGTTCCCTAATGAAGTCTAGCATATGCACTAAGGTCATGTAGGAGGAAGAGTGCCTCAATCTTTGAAGTCATTTGCAATTAGGGGGAGAAGTAATTGAATTGGATTCCTGCGCTATCTCCTCCTTCCATCTCTATCTCTCACACATGGACATTACCTATGACCTCATATTAAATATTAATAAAATGCAGATTTTAAATATTAAAGCTTTACATTCATGTTAATGAGTACTGTCAATCAACTGAGCCTAAACATGTAGCTAATTTCAGAGTTAAGACCAGATGTTCAAAATTATCTTATCAGTGAGGGTTGGGGATGTAAATCTAGAGGTAAGGAAAATAATGATATCTCCTTTAAGAAGCTCGCAAGAACCGATATTGATGCCATCAGAGTCTTTTCAAAATTATTGTTGTCTTTAAAAAGCTATTTCCAAAAGTACTGTTTGTTCAGCAGTGATCTATTAAGAATGCTAATGTTGATGTATTCGACACGGTTCTTTTTCCTTGCCTTGGTAAAAGATTGCATGCAAGAGAGATAAGTTACAGTTTTGTTAAATGGAAATATAATGTGAATATGGCGTGTACCCATATCTAGCAGATTAACTGTGAGAAAATAGAGGAGACTATGGGATAAGTGCATTTTATTTTATTTTTTACATGTCTGTATGGCTGTCCAAACAGCAGATTCAGGAATATTAAAATTATTTATCAGTCTTCATATTTTAATCATGCATGGAAATGTCTTTTTCCTTAAGGCAGCACTTGCTTATTTGTACATCAACCCATCAGTTATGGAAGTGGAACTCTAAATAGATAACGCATAATACTGTTCATATCTTCTATAATTTTGCATTTTTTATTTCCCAAACAATAGCCAGCTAACAGTGTCCTCAGAGGTTGAATATTATATTCTTTATAGCACAGGGATGGCTGTGTTGGTACTCAAGTAGAAACTAACTGGTGACCAGTATGGACACCTGATAATTTGGAACAATTGCACAAATCCATTGTTTCAGCGGATGGTCTGAAACAAACCATCCGCTAAATGGTTAATGATGACACAGAGTATATTTTCAGCCCTGCAGTGTCTTAGCTGTGGATGATCTCTATACTCTGTTTTGACTGTGTGAAAGTACCAAACATATTAACAAATCAAATTGTAAGATTTATTCAACATGCAGAAAAAAATGGCCTCTAGAGAGGAAGCAGTATATTCAAAGCTGATCTGTGCAAAATTATTATTTGTGTTCCATTTACCCTGCTCATTATATGCACAAATAAAAATATTTTATATAGCTAATGTAAGAGACTCAGGATGAAAATGAACATGAAGAGAGACGTGTGGCTACCATTACACAATGGTAGTACTGCTCCTTCTCTCTCCCCCAGTAATGTGCAATAAAAGAGAATGTGTGATGCTTTGCCATTACACTCATTTCCCCATTCGTATTCCAGTTGATTGATTTGGTGGCTGAAGTCCATTAAATATACTCAGTGTGAACCTTGGTCCCCTAGCTAGGAATCAGGGGCTTGTGTTAGGTTCAGGGGTAGTGAGCAGCAAACCACTCACTTCTCTTCAGCTTCCTCTCTCCTGGCAGGCCCGGGACTAGTGTTGTGTATTTTATTAATTTATTTATTACATTTCTATACTGCCCATTAGCTGAAGCTCTCTCGGCAGTGTACAAGACAAAGCTTAAAACCATAAAATACAATAACACAGTAAAACATAATATAAATCCATAACTTTAAAACAGAATAAAACCAAAGTGTACTGTCCTCTGCTGCCAGAGATATTGCCTGGAGGCTTCAGGGGAGTGTGCATGCACAACAGACATCCTGGCATAGTTTTCATGGTTCCACTGGGGAGAATGGACAGCCACAAGATTTTTGGGGGCAAAATTAGGTGATATCTACTGTTAGTAGAGACTTTCTACTGTATTGCCCAATCTCCCCATCTACTAATTCCCACATCCATGGGCAATATGGACAACAAAAATGGCAAATAGATATTTGAGGGAGACTCTCCTCTAGTTTCCTGCACTGAGCAGGGGGTTGGACTCGATGGCCTTGTAGGCCCCCTCCAACTCTATGATCCTTTGTCCTATGTCTCCCTTCATTCACTGAATGCATGTTGGAAGGTGTCAGTGGAGACTGGTGGCTCCAATGTCAGTGGGGCTGTGTATCCACTCCAGATTTTACTCTGAACTTTTAAGGAGCTATCCATGATGCTGATCCCTATCCCCAAAATAGGTTCATCACCATGGATAGCTCCTTAAAAGTTCAGAGTAAAATCTGGAGTGGATACATAGCCCCACTGACATTGGAGCCACGAGCCTCCACTGGGAGGTGTTGTCATGGCTCTTTTGTCATGAACGCATGTAGAGATGCCACGGCTCTGTCCACACCCTACATACTTTCCAGTGCACATCTGCATCATGCATACAATTGTCACACCTGTCACTTTTTGTAGGCACGGTCCCCAATCCATGGAAGAAGTGCCTACAAATGCATAGGAAGGGCCTACCCATGTAGGCATGTTGCCGCCATCCATTGAAACATGCATAGGTCAGAGAGGGTAGAACCTGATGTTGTTACGCCACCCCTGCCCTGCACATATTCACTGAACAAATGGAGCCCCATCTATACTTCAGAAAGTGGCTAATGGTTTGAAGAAGAAATTGGCTAGAGACTGCTCTCAGAAAGGCATCCATTCTTGAGGAACAATGAAAAATGTCAACAATGTTCAGAAATGCTCTGGAAAATAGAACATCCCCCTTAGCTGAAATATCTAAGGTATTCTGAGGGAATGTAAAAAAGTTTCTGTCCTGGAAAGCTTATGCTGGATCCAACACACTATCTTTAATTTTGAGGTATAGGTACAAGAAAGTGAAAGTAATTTTGCTCAGGTAGAAGCTCTTATATATTAGCACTATCAGTTAAAGAAATCTTAGCCAATTAACCCAATCACTTTTAGCTGATTAATTGATTAATGAAATGTACATAAATTTGCATAGGAGAAAAACAATAGTGCTAAAGCAAAAACAACCTTTATTTTTAGATGATATATGCATGTGTTACTATACCACACGTCATTTTAAAAGAGGCCTTCCTCTTCTATCTCACACAGAAGTGCATGTGTCTTTTTGGATGGTGCTTACAATTGCAATTTTTGTAAGCATTGATATTAAAAATTAATTTAAAATCTGGTTACTGATTCATGGTGCCATCTTTTTAGTTAAACAAAATGTTTTAACTTGATTAAAGGTTCTAATCCTCTACCCAGTTATCTGAGAGTAAGCCTGATTGAACTCAATGGGACTTACTTCTGAACAGACATGTAGGATTGCACTGTAATTTAACCAACTATGAGAGCAAACTTATATATGTCTACTCAGAAATACATCCTACTAAGTTGAATGGGACTTACTTACTCCCAGGTAAGTATACATTGGATTGAACATTGTGACCTATAGATAGATGATAGATAGATAGATAGATAGATAGATAGATAGATGATAGACATACAGACACATTCTGTTCCTGCTTGGATTTTTCACTCGAGATCTACCCTTCAATAAGAACTATATATATATATATGTATATTTTTAACAGAGATTGTGAACTGAGCATGTAAATTCCTTTTCAGCTAATCAAGAAAAGCAATTAAGCACCAGGTTCCTTAAATAGTATTCTGTCACAAGCCTTCATGTTTCCGTCACAGTACATATGGTCCAATTGTTTACAGATTAAAAAGAAGGAAAGAAAGAATGAAAATCCCTGCTCAGATGCTAAATCAAGATGTTTTCTTCACTTTCAAATGATGGGCTAGCTGCCAACACTTACAACGAGAAATTCAGAGGGTTTATAACACACACACACACACACACACACACGAAGGCATATCTCATGTTTGGACATTATTGTGTGATAGCCCATCAGCATCAGGATTGATGGGAAAGAAGTTGTTTTTAAGGCATATGTTCAGCCCTCTGTACAAAGTATACTCTTGGGGAAAGTGTTCTTTGTGCACTTAAAACAGGAGAGTGAAAAACCAGGAGTAAAATTGGTCTTAGGTGTGAATAGGTACCATGACACCAAATCAGAGCCACCTGCCAAGGATAGCATTTGCCCCATAGCACCGTCTGGCAGCCAGAAGCTCATGAAGTTAAACCAAAATGGATGCTAAATGCATGATGGCTGGATGTGGCAGTGAATCCAAGGCCTCAGCTGTCTCTTTGCATCACTGACAATTTGAAGTCACTCCTTTGAACTTACTGAAAATTTCATTGGACCATAAAACCCAAGGGCTGGCATCAAATTGTAAGCTATACACAGGAAGCCTGCATTTCTAAATACCCAGTCCTGTGTGATTTAGGGCTGTGGGGGGTGTGCAGATCATGAATGTGTGTGTAGACTGTTTCTGGATGCAAATTTGGAATGTCTGGTCAGGGGCTAATCATAGAAGTGAATACTAAAAGTAGAATTATAAATGAATCTTACATTATTTATGTATTACACTTATATCCCACCTTTCCTCTAAGGTGCTGTGCAAGGTTCCACAGTCCATTTCTATCCTCACAATAACCTTGTAACGTAGGTGAAGTCAGAGATAGTGGCTTGGGTCCAGAATCGTTGCTCCACCAGTGGAAGGATACGGATGGCTGAATGGGACTTTTGCATCCTCTTCTCCCCTCTCCTGAAGCCCCTTGTATGCCCTCCAAATTTGCTCTGGAGGGTTGGGGGACCCTCTGGAGGAGATTTGGAGGGCATGTGGGGGGCTGCAGGGGGGGAAGAAAGTCCCATTTTGCCAGCGGCCGGTTCCCTTCCGTTGGCGGAATGACAATTCTGGTTACAACCGACTGACTGGCCCAAGGTGACGTGTGAGCTGAGTAGGGATTTGAACCTGGGTCTCCCCGGTCTTAGTGTGACACTCTGACAATAAAAATTACACTCGTAAAGGAACTATCTCCCGGTGAAGATGATGTTTCTCTGTTCCAAATCTCTGTCAGGGGAAGAAGAAAAAAGTAGTTAAGATTTGTTGTTGGGGATTGAACAGTGAAATGGGTGCCATGGAGAAACTGATTTTTCTTTTACACATTAAAAAAAAAAAAAGGTTAGTATTATCACATTTCATTTGACTGTAACAGTCACAGGCCCTGTCAACAACAGCAGGGCGTTGAAAATATCCTATTGGGAACTGCTGGGCTCACATAGAATTATGGAGGGGACAAGGCCATCGAATGCCCCCAAAGGGGCAGCTGCCTGAAAGTGTTGTCTGGTAGGTGAAAAACTTCTGATGTCCAAAGGGCCTTTTGCATCGCCCAGAATAACCAGTGGTAAAATGTCCATTAATTACTATGGGGTTTGACTGCAGTGCTATCAAAACGTGTGAAAAGCTACCGGTATGTGCACTCATTTAGTCAATTCATGATTGTAATGCAGTGGAGTGCTGAATGCCAGATCTATTAAAGCATCAAATGTTTCTTGTGATATTGAATTAAGCTAGTCATACAATACCAAGTAAATACAGAGTTCATTCCTTACACTGAAATCAGCATGTTGCTAGCATTATCCAAGAATTGTTTGCTACGGCTTCATATGTTGCATACAATGGGAGACGCATCTGTTTTATTCTAAATATAACCAAGTTTGTTTTGCCTAATTTTACACCCAGTTGAACATCCTAGGTTGGTACATTTGTCTTGGATTTGATTATTATTGGATAAGTGGCTCTGCTTAGAAGGGATTGTGGAGAATGAAGCAGTGATGGGCCAGAATTTAAAGCAGATCCAAAGAAACTGTAATAGGGAGATGAGACAAATACAACAGAGCAGCAATGTGGGGAATTTTGACAATAATAAATATTGATAAAGGGAGGGAGAAAAACATTTAAAACTGTACACCACTCACTTTAATGTCAAACCTGCATTCCAGGGAAGGGTTTTAAAATTTATAATATCTAACATAGGGTTTGTGCAATTATTCTATATATATTTTAAAAAAATACTACATTGAATTACAAATGGAAAAATATCAATGAACTTCCAGCAGATACATGGATGTGTGGATAAATGTTTAAATTGGTGAACACAAACAGGCCTGCTCATCCTGTGACTACGCTTACCAGACTTTTCAGATGTTATTCAGTGGTAAATGAATATGTGTCATTGGGGAGGAGGAAGAGGAACTGACATCAAAGCCGCCCGGCCGCAGCCTCTTCCTCCTCTGACCTACAGGCATTCATTAGAACATGTGAAGACAGACCTCTTCTCAACAGGGATGGATGAATCAGTTTATATCTGGTCTGTGTCAGTTTTAGATGCATTCAATCATAAGTCCATTCCATCACATTTCTGTATCAGTCTGCATTTTTTTAAAGCATGAAAATATGTATTTACTTTCTTATGTAGTTTCCCCTAACAAATGCATTTTGTATGCAACTTCCCCTAATCTATGCAATGTTACACACAACTTTCCATTGATATAACCATGATGGTTGAAACAACAAATAATTAATTTAACACAACTTTCCCTAATACATGCATTTTTGGATGCAGTTTTTCAGCTGATAGCTCAGTTTCTGTGGACTTCCTTCATTTCCTGAGTCTGTTCTGTGCCAGTTCTGTGTGGATTTTTATTTTTTTAATGGAAATGAATCTGTATGAATTCTTTTGCAGATTTTTTTTTTTTTAAAAAGAACTACTTGTTTTGCACACTTTTCAGATTGTATGTATTTTTTGTATGCACCTACCTATTGATTACAGCATTTTGGGGCATATTTTTGAAATGCATGGATTTTTCTTTGCACGAATTTCAAATGTGAACATTTCATTGGACGTGGGCTTTTGATGCATGGAATGCATCAGAAGTCCGGAAATGTATGGATTTCCGAATGCAAAATGTGTCCGGTCCATTTCCAGGTGATGCGGATTGGGGGAATCCATTTTAAAAATCCAGTGGAGTAGATTTCTCACATATCCTTAGTCCCACCCACATTCATTTAGCCCTGTATAATGCCATGAAAGATGAGGGAGAACAGAAGAGTAAATGGCCTCTTACTCTCTTCTTTATTAAGCTAGATTCAGCAACAATGCCAGGGCTAATTAGAACAGCCAATCAGCAATGATGGCCACTTAAATAGTGCACAAGAGTGTTTGTGTTTGAAATAGAGCACAGGAGGCAGTGCAAAGAAGATGAGGTATGAAGTGTGTGTGTGTGTGGGGGGGGTTACAAATGAGGAGAGGCTGGAGTTGCTACTTCTCAATCAGACCCCTGGTCTTCTATACATATCTTCTAATGCAAGAAGGTACCCATAAGTGCCTCTCTGTTCCTATGCTGGGAGGCAGCACAATTAAAATGCCTAAGTGAAAAGAAACCAGTAGGTCCAATCAGATTATATCATGTGGTATCATAAGCACCATCAGTGTACATCATACTGTACAGAACATCATAATAAAAAAACATCCAAGGCCACAGCCCAAAGGGGCTTTGAATCAAATTATATATCAGGAGTAGATATATAATAGAGTAGAAAAGTTAAGAGTAGAAAAGTAAACAGAAACATTTGATCAGAAGGACTGATCTAAAAAGGAAAAATTGTTCTTAACCTATTTTTCTAATGTGATTTTAATGTGGGATTCCTTCTGAAACCCATGGCATATTTGATAAATAGTACTTTTGGGTACTTTTAGAGCAGGGCTGGTGCTGCATGCCACCTGGAAATGTTATTAAAGTGTTTTTTTGTTTTTTTTTTAATGAGAGGGCATTGCTACTTCTATCAGTACAGTAGCAGTGTTGACAGTGGAATTAAACTCCTGACTTGGCTGGCTTATCAGCAAACAATAGGGTGGCCCATGGATGACATCTTTAATACAATGTGTTTTTTCCTCTTCAATTCTTTCTTTCCCCTGTGTACCTTTTTGTTTTCTAAATAAAAGATTAGGAAACAATGTGGAAGTGATTGATTCTTCAGGTGGTTTTCTTAACAAATTTCTCTTCACTTCCCCCATCCACCCCGTTTACTCATTTTTCCTCACTATCATTTTTTCAGTTCTGGACACAGCATAAACACAGCCAACATCAGGGGCAAAATTAACTCCTCCTTCCTTCATCCTCCTTTGCATCAATGGCTCTTTTGAGTCAATGGCTCCAAGAGAGTGATGAGAAGCTGAACTGGCCCTTTGAGCCACATATCTTTTGTTTACTCACTACTTACTACAACGTACTTTGTGATGGGGTGGACTGGTGATGGAAAGAGAGGTGAGGAGAGAAAGGGAACAGTAAGAACACAAAGGATAAACACAGAGGTCTAGAGAGGAAAGAGGAATAGATGAGAATGTGGCAAGAAAAATTGTAGTTTAAAGTTGGGACTTTGTGAGAGTACATTGAGAACTGCATTTTGTTGGATGAATCTGTCCGTTTCAGTTTCTCTCAGGTTCTCATTTTTCCCATCTTAAGTTTGATTTGTCTTGAGCTTTATTTAAGTTTGTATGAAAATGCATTGCCATAGTTGTGTACATTTCTCCTAATACATGCATTTTTGTATGCAATGTTGCCTAATATACAGACTTTTGCAAGCAATTTTCCTAATATACTGTATTTTGAGCATTATTTTCACTAATTTGCACGTTTAGGTATACACTTTCCCCTCATATATACATTTTTAAACACATTTTTTGATAGGAGAACTCCATTGCAAAATCCAGAGAAGTCGAAGGGGATGAGCTTTACATGTGGATTGAAATTTATCAGACAAAACTTTAGCTGTTAACTAGGGGGGATCCTGAGAATTCAATAGGGATATAAGAGTTTATGAACAGAGTTTACCTTTTGCACCTCCTAAACATGATGAGCTCAATCTACTGTCAAAGCTCATACATGCCCAAGCTTGTGATGCTGTTCAAGGTGGAGGTGGGTGAGATGCATTGAAAAAAAATGTGTACATTAGAAAAACATGCATGAAAAAATGCATACTTTTTTTAAAAAGTGCACACAAATGTGCTTTAATCAATGGGAGAAGATTGTGTACTGTTGAAAGCGTACTCAAGTACGTACCCAAGTATGCACCCAACCCAAGTGCTTTGCAATTTTCATGTGAAAAGCAAAAAAGAAGAAGCTAAGTCACACTCTTGATTATATGAACATGAGTCAGACCAACCTGTGAGGTAGAAATTGGAGAACCTTGACAAGCTCACATTTTGCTGATCTCCACATCTCTAGAATTCAAGCAAGAGTGGTCACCTTTGACAGGCTGCACGCACCTTGATTCTGCTTGAACCCCTCCTCCAGGGGCAGTTCAGGGGCTTTTATGAGTGTTCAAATTGAACATTCAAAAAGCACTTTGAGGCTTTGAGTTTTCGGCTGGAATACTTGAAAAGTCTCTCAAACCCCTTTTAAGGCAAACAGGAGGGAGAGTGATTACCCATGACTATTCTCTTCGGCTCAGTCCAGAAATCTATCTTTCATTCTGAGGAATTTAATGTTTGATTTCTTAAAACCACACCAGCATCTTGCATTACTACCCCCGCCAAAAGTACCTCCATGCAGATGCAAACCTTTAAAGCAACATTTAAGACTAGCAGTTTGAATTGTTTTTCTTAGTAAGACGTGATCTACTGTATATAAAATTGCTTTAAGCAAAACGTTATGTTTGTAATTGTGATGCCTGAAATATAAAGCAGGTTAACTCAACACGATAAAGTTGTATTATCTTGGGAAGTTGAAGCTTATTACAACTGGCACATTTGCATTAGAGCAATTGCCAGTTCCTATTATGAAGCTCAGTTCCTGATTGAGGACTTTACATATTTTTATTTTTGAGTAGGGAGCTTGTGCTGATCCCTCATGTCTATGGATGGAGTAAGGAAACCTGTCAAAGCTTCTTTTTCTTCTTTTTTTACTGCCGAAAAGGATCACGGGTTTAATTTAAAGTAGATCATCATACAGTTCCTATGGGTCTAACTTCAATAAACTGACTTGAGAGGTATTTTTGCTATCTCTGACTTAGGAGCACTAAAGACATGAAGCAAAAATAAATATCTTGGAATTTTGTCATTCCTAAAAGCACACTGAAGTTACAATGAACTTTGGATCAAATACTGATTTAAATGAAGTATAAACCTTATTTACTATCGCCTGTTGAACTGCTTGAACCTATCCATCACCTCTCCTCTTATAGAGCACTTAAGACTGACTAGGAATGGAGGAGAAACTCATTCTGTTCACATTTTAATGTGAACTTACCTAAGTTTGCACTTTTGAACCACTATGCAAACTGAAACTCAATATCCTTCAAAACTGGCACTTCTCTGAATTTTGGAATGGAGTTCTCCAATCAAAAAATGCTTACAAAAATGCATATATCAGGGAAAATAACTTTTAAAAATGTATTATATTAGAAGATTTGCCAGCAAAAATATGTATATTAGCAAAAAAAATCATACAAAAGATGCACATATTAGGATAAAAATGCCTATGAGTTTTCATGCAAACATTTTTTTTAAAAAAGTCTCAAAGTTCAGGATGAACAAAACTTAAGACTGGAGAAATTTTCAAAGTTTGAGATGAACTGGATTTAAGATTGGAAAAAATGAGAAACCACTGAGATAAACCGAAATTTTGGCTCTGGTGACCTGCATACATTGTGGGTCGCTGGCAGTATTATTGTGGGATTTGGTAAAGACTCTTTACTAAAGAGTAATAAGATGGGCATTAATCCAAGTATTTGACCTCAGCTACATGCCTCCTACATGCGGGCTGCTGAGTTCCAGCTATTAGGTTACTTAATGTTTCCCATTCGGCAACCCATGTCCTAGTATAGTTAGTTCTGCCTGCATTCTTATGGCAAAGGCCAGTGATGGCGAACCTTTTTGAGCCCGAGTGCCCAAACTGCAACACAAAACCAACTTATTTATTTCAAAGTGCCAACACTGCAATTAAACCTGAATACCGAGGTTTTAGTTTTAGAAAAAACAACTCATACAGTTGTCCGAACTAATTAACATATTTTGTCTTAAAAGAAAAACAGTAATGGCTTCAACTGATTTGAATCCATCCGGTGGTGTCTGGGAGTGCGATGCATGGTCTACCCTGCGGCTGCAGGCTGCGGATGGGAGCAATGGCCTGATTCCAGACGGGCATGGCCCTGCTGGGGTGGCATCGGCTGACTCAACATCATCCGGTGGTGTCTGGAGTGTGCTGCGGGGCCTCCCCTGCAATGGGGTCTGCAACTATGTGCAACGACCTTGTCCACGATTGGGCATAGTCCTGATGATGCGGCTTTAGACTGACTTGAAATCATCCGGCATGTCCAGCAGTGTGGAATATAGCAGCAGAGCCTCCTATCCACTTCGTTCTAGTCTGGCCCAGTTGGCCTGCCCCTGCAAGTGCTGGTGCTGCATTTGAGGGGAAACAACTTAGGCTTTCTCCAGGGCAAGGCCTCAACTCTGCAAGCATTTGTGAACCTTGCATTTATACGGCAGTGTTAGCCGGGCATCCATATTCTCTGGTCTCAGGAAGATGGACAACAGAGAAGTTCCCAGGGGCCTTGGAGGGACAGGTTTTGCGATTCCTATCCCACGATATCCTCGGCCCGGCAGAAGCTGTATATTCAGGCTTGCTCAAGGGCAAGGCCTTGATTCTGCAAGCGTCCACGTGCTGGCTGGGAGTCTAGATTCTCTGGTCTCATAATTTGCCGCGCTTCTGTTGGCAGGGTGGTGCCGACCCCAGAGGCTTGAACAGAGTGGGCAGGAAAGTGAACAGAGAAATATGCAGGGGCCTTGGAGGGATAGGTTTTGCAATTCCTCATCCCACGATATCCTTGGCATCAGGGCCGGCGCTACCGCTAGGCAGACCCAGGCGGCTGCCTAGGGCGCGTGGCGGAAGAGGGCGCAAACTCTGCGCCCCTTCCTCGCCTCCGGCGCACTCCTGCCCTGCCTGCCGCCTCCGCCGCTCCTCCCCGCCCGCTTGCCGGCCGCTGCCGCCGCCGCAGCAACCGCCCCCCGCGCGCGCGCGCGCCCGCCCGCCAACCATCTACCTACCTTCGTCCCATCGCGTCGGAGGAGGAGGCGGCGGCAGCAGCAGCCAGCAGCGGTGGGCGGTGGGAAGGTAGGTGGTTGGCGGACGGGCGCGGTCGCGCGGTCGCGCACGCGCGCGGGGGGTGTTGCAAAGCAGGGCTGCTTTGCTCCGGAGGCCCCCCCCACGGCACGAGGGGGGGCGCCTAATATAATTTGGCCTAGGGCGCCAAACAGCCCTGCACCGTTCCTGCTTGGCATGGAGGGAGCTGCACCAGCCAGATGGGGTGCGGTGCATTTGTCTGATGCTAGGAATGATTTGTTCCTCGATCTGCGAAGGACCCGGCTGGAATTTATTCCTGGCAGGTGGGGGAGAGGCGACTAAGCAGAGGCTTGTCTCTCTCTGTGGCAGGTAAGTGTGGGAATAGGCAGTGCGGTAGGGTTCAGTGATCATCCCATGGCACCTTTTATGTGACTGGTGAGACCCGAGGCTCCCCATTGCTGGGTTTTGTGGCTCAGTTTGTGGGAGATAAGGATCACCTTTGAGGCTGACTCACCTCGCCCGCATTGGTGTTTTGTGGCCCCGTGAGGTGTAAAACTGGGGGGGGGGGGTGAGTTGCAGCACCACCCCTCAGGGCTGGATGTTTTTGAACAGGGAACCACCAGAGAACTGGAGTCCACCAGGAGAAGAGTCTTCATTGTGGTGGCTCCATTTCTTTGGAACTGCCTGGCTCTGGAGGTCAGGCAGACTCTGACATTGTCTTGCTTTCTGCACCTGAGAAGACCTCCTTATTCTGGGAAGCCTTCTCTGCTGTCCAACCACCATTTTAATGATATCTTGTTTTCAATGTATTTTTGGGGGAGGGTGGGTTGTTTTATCTGTTTTTATCTTTTTATTGTGCACCACTCCGGGATCTGCTTAGATATGGAGCAGTATACAAATACTGTAAACAAACAAACTTGTTTCCAAAAGATCACATGTCCTTACAACATGCTGGCACAAGTGTCACTCAGCATCAGGAAACTACAGAACATGCTAAATTCCAACATTTTCTTATTATTTATTGATTTAATACATTTCTACCGCCTTTCTGCTAAGGCACCCAAGGTGGTTGACAATGTTTAAACACTGAAACAAACAAACAAGCAAATGTCATTCTTCCCCCCACCCCACCAAACACATACCAGTTCTCTCAGGTCAACTGAAGGTTTCTTCAGGAGCCGATGGTACAATCTCCCTGGCCTGGGCTTCTCTTCTGCCTTCCCTCTGTAGCCCCAGGGAAGGAAGGGGAGGGGCTTCCCCAACAGTCCTCCCAGGCCGGTGATGGTAATTTCAGGAGCGGATGTCATTTGTTTCCCGGCCTGGGCTTCTCTTCATTGCATTTTTAGTGCAATGTTATGATGGATCTGGCATACAAACTGAATGCTCCTATTTCTCTTTTGCCCTTCACCCTAAATAACAGTATCTGTAAGAGTACTGTAACTTGAAAACTCATCTGGAAACATTGGCATGGGAAACTTTGGCTCTAAGATGGGAAGCGCAGGAGAATGAATGAAATTGAAATCCTTCAAGTAGATAACAGAGGAATCTGTGCTAGATGGACTACAGGCCTGATGTTTTGCAAAACCTCTAACTGTAGCCTAAGGAAGCAGTATTTTCTCACAGCCTCAAAGATGTACACATAATTTCCCATTTAAAAGTTAAAGGATTGTCTGCGAGCCAGAGAGTTCCTCCCCCGGTTCTTTAAATGAACAGATGTTAATTGGACAAAGAGCAAAGTAGGGTTTAAAGACCTTTAGAGCATTGCTCTGATTTATTTTGCCTTGAACTCAATTTGTATATAGATTGGAAGGGAATGGTGTGTTGTTCTTTCAGGCCATTCTTCCTCCCTTTCTCTGTGACATACTTGATATAGGCCCACTTAATAAATTGGTCCCTTTTCTAACTGACAGAAGACATCTTTAAATAACAATAATCCATGTGAAGTTCAGGCCCTGCCACCTGAATAAGCTAAACTTTGCAGATCTAAGAGCTGCTTTGCTTACTTAAGAATAAAATGCTGGCGTTCAAGAGCCTCGCGTTCTTGTTGCTTTCCATGGTCTAGGTTGGTGCAGCTGTGATCCTGGATAATAATGCAATGAATATAACATCCAAGTTCCCAGTGCTGAAATGACCTCCTCTGGCCTCAATTCACTGCCCACTCACCCAACCTTTCCACCTCCTGCGTACTTTAACATATCCTCCAACATAATAAGCCCGCCACCACTAATGTTATAAAGTAGTAATTGTGCCTAATTGGTAGGGAGGTGACAGACCATTCTGGTAATGTTGTGAAACTGTAAGAAAAGGGGAGTGAGAGCATTCACAAGCCCAGCAGTAATTATCCACTAATTTGGCCTGTTTGTGTAGGGACAGCTCATTATAGCCCTTAAGAAACCCCCAAATAAAGAAAGTAAGTTGGTAGGAGGTAAGGTTAAATAATTAGTGTTCAGCAGATTGTTTTTCGGGGGGGGGGGGGAGAATCAAAGAACAGGATTAAGGAGGGAAATGTGATGAGAGTAACAACAGAGGTGCAATATCCTCCCATAAGTGAGTTTTACATATTTGAGGGAATGTCAGAATCACAGAAAGATGGCTAAATGATTTTAGGGGGGGGGGGGAGGACATGGCATGCAATTGTTATTTTATTTCTGTAATTAGAGGAGTCATCATCATTTTGCAGTTTACATTGCCAACTTTATACTCTTTAAGTGACTTGGTGAATCAGTATGGAAAAGGACAACTCAGTTCAAATACAGTATTTTCCATATTTTTCACTGTCATGAAATGCTCCAGTGTGTGCCTTCATCTTCAGTTCTTTCCATCCTCTTTTTTTTTTTTTAAGCCTCCCTGGTCTTAATGTTATTATTTAACAGCCATTTTGGAAACATAAAAGAGATGTCAAAGAGTACACTGAGTTCCTCAACTCTGATTTTAAAAAAGAAGAAGATTGGTTAAAGTTTTGCAGTATTTTAATATATGGGACTGTGATCTGACCTTCCAACTTCTATCAAAGTTCAGCGATCAAAATATGCCAGTAGAAGATCAGGTTCCACAAGTGTGCCCAAGGCAGTGTAGAATGTTAAAAACCATAAAACTAAAACATAAAAATCATAAAGCAATAATAAAATAACTACAATAGCACTGAGCACATCAATTGGTTAATAACACGAATCCAGCCAAGGCTCAAAAGAACAAGAGCTGGCTAACAGCAATTTGTTCTTTTTAAAAAGATCAGACAAAAAGTGAGCAAATAGCTAAAAGGCAAGAGAAAACATCTTAACCTGTCTTCAGAAAGAAAAGCCAGGTTGCTCCATTGATTTCTCCAGGAAGGATGTTTCATAACTGTGGCGCTACCACCAAGAAGGTCCTGTTGATGCACCTATAGATCTTCCATCTTGACTAAGAACATTGCCATCTGTCAATCTCTCCTCCCCCTGCCCTTTAATTGTATGTGTCTGGAGAAAGGCAGAAGTTGCTTGTTGCTTCCCACCTCCTTTGCTTCCCCTGTGTTGAACTGCAAGTTCCTCAAGGCAGGGACCTGCCTTTTTCTTTGTTATGCCATGCACAGTGATGGCTCTATGTAAATAATAATGAAATAATAGGGATGAGGGGGAAGTACTCTGCACATGTACAGAGGCATCACAACACAGAAAATTAAAAAATACAAGTTGTTGGTAAACTGAAATAACAACAACAACAACAACAACAACAACAACAACGGGATGGGGTATCCTGCAGGACAGAGTAAGTTTAGGAGGAGGAGGAGGAGGAGGAGGAGGAGGAGGAGGAGGAGGGAAAATAACTTTGGCAAATGGCGCATTAGACTAACACATAATAAAGGTCAGTGTTAAAAAAGGTCAGATGTGGCAGGTAAATAAATGTTGGTAATTTTTTGTCTATGCCTGAAATCTCAACTCTTTTGAAGTCACTTGGCAAATTCTCCTTGGCACCTGCAGATTAGGACTGTGCTTTGGGAGGGGTGACTACACTGTTAGGGGTTCAGAGGCTAAACATTGCTGTAATCCACTCCCACACATACTTTTTGCTCTGCAAAGAATTACTGATCTCTCTGTCCACATAAGTTTCAAGACTTGTCTGGAAGTAGGTTATCATGCCCTCTGGAACCAGTTAAGCTCTCACTTGAATTGGAATGCTTCAAGAGTTTGGTTTTCTGTATTCACAGACTACAGTAAACAGAAAGCAGCACCAGGGCGATCCAATGAATCCACACTTCCAAGAGCTTAGATTTTCAGACCTTTCTCAATTTCTGGGCCATGTTAATGCATTTAATTCCTGCACTACATTTTAATATAGCAGGAATGTACAGTACTATCTTATGTATCTCCTAGTGGCCAAGATGCATTTGGAACAACTAAAGATGAGAAAAGGAGGCAAGGGTAACTGTCAGTGCCTTTCAGCATTGCTGACACTGAGCCAATCCTACATGAGAAATGACTGAAGAATCAAATCCTCTGCATTGAACGTTGATTGTGCTCATGCTGTTTGGTAAAAGATGATATTTATTTTAATAATTCTAGCAATTCTAATTAGGGACTTGAAACATCAGCACTACCTTGTTATCTAATTTCTTTACCCTGCAGCTCTTCTTGCCATAACATCTGTGTCCTAATGAACTTTTTAATGTAGTAGATGAGAAGGATAGTTTATTAATCAAGCCAATTCAAACCTTGGGCTCTCTCCTTCTCACACTAGTATGGATGGCAATTAGTACCATTTTGGATTTTTGTGTTATATGGGCACCTGTTTACTAAGAACTGAAATGAGACCACTACTCATTTTGTATAGGCCACTGAACACCCAACAGATGGTGATCATGTGCATTCATTCACCAGTACAAGGTCTCACAATAGAAGAACTGAAGTGAAACGAACACCTGACAAGGAAAAGATCACATGGTTTTCTCGTTATTCCTTCAAAAGGTTCCATTAGAAAACACAGGCATCTTGTTTTAAATACATTTCCCTCACCAATTTTGATATATAAGGAGGAATCCAATAGTCATAGACCCATTTTCATAAAATCTTTCCTTTTAAACCTATCTATCAAATCTCATGCACATCATCAGAGTTAACCTTTTCCCATTCATTCTGATACCTTAGTTTATCCATTCTGGAATTTCAAATCAATATTTTAGAATACAGAATATATCTTACTGGTAGACACTTCAGAAATGTAACATGCAACTCTGTTGCAAGACAGACTGTGTCTTCTTAACACACATTTACAATGCAATTGTAGTTGTGTGTGTTTTTAACTCTGTGGATGGCATAAATGAAATGATTCTGTGTGTTTGCATATGGAATGTATCACACATCTAAATCATATTTGGACTTTTGGTAGGATCTTGGGGATTTCAGGACTGTTCTTTAGGAGATACAGAGATTTTGTAGCCATTCAGTGGATATACACACTGCTGTAGTCTCATGGCTATAACTGAATTCATTGGCAATATAGTAACTTAAGTGCTAATGATTCACCACTTTAAAGAACAGTAGCAAATATAACCAGGATATAGAACTTTTAGGAGATGGCCTTTTACAATATATCATAAAGATCTTGCTTCAACTGCAAGCACCACCACTTATAGAATGGCTCAAAATGATTTGGAGTATCGCTTTATTAACAAAGTTGATTTTTTTAAAAAAAAATACATTACTTTTTAAGAAAATGGATGACAAATTCATTGAAAATTGTTGCTATTTATTATTTTCTGAAACAATAATTTTCAAGATAAACTTCCACTGTATTTTCCTGCCTCAGTGCTATAATTTCCAATCTAGTTATGCATTTCCAATCTTGTTTTATTTCTTTTTTACTCATTTGTCATATTACCATAATACTTAAATTAAAAAATAATAATAAAGATCTTGCTTGAGAAATTATGCCTCAAAAGTAACATAAAACATGCCATAGCATTGCATTATCCACATACCTGCTGAACCTGTGTTCTCCTGAGAGCAATGGGACCGTTGCTCTCTATTGCAGCCTTCCCCAACTTGGTGCATTCCAGCTGTTTTAGCCTACAACTCCCATCACCCTTTACCACTGGCATGCTGGCTGGTGTTGATGGGAGCTGTAGTCCCAAACATCTGGGGGGCGCCAGGTTGGGGAATTCTGATCTGTGGTGTTCAACAGATTGTGTCTTCTTAAATAAAGTTATACAAAATGTTCTCGCTTCACTGCACTACAAGTCTGTGTCACTGGCAGTGGTGGCTGGTGAGGTGGTATTATGGCAGTACACAGATACTACCACTGAGCACCAACTGAAAGGGGTGTGTGCCTTAGCAGTGGGAATCATAGGGGGGAAGTACTAGTTCCCCTCTACTCAGCACTTGTTAGGCCACATCTTGAGTACTGCATCCAGTTCTGGGCACCACACTTTAAGAAGGATGTAGACAAACTGGAGAGGACTCAGAGGAGGGCAACAAGGATGACAAAGGGACTGGAAACAAGGCCCTATGAGGAGAGACTGAAAGAGCTGGGCATGTTTAGCCTTCAGAAGAGAAGACTGAGGAGAGATATGATAGCACTCTTCCAGTACTTGAAAGGTTGTCACACAGAGGAGGGCCAGGATCTCTTCTCAATCACCCCAGATTGCAGGACACGGAATAATGGGCTCAAGTTACAGGAAGCCAGATTCCGCCTGGACATCAGGAAAAATTTCCTGTCTGTTAGAGCAACACGCCAATGGAACCAACTACCTAGGGAGGTTGTGGGCTCTCCAACACTGGAGGCATTCAAGGTGCAGCTGGATAGCCATCTGTCAGGGATGCTTTGACTTGGATTCCTGCATTGAGCAGGGGGCTTGTACTCGATGGCCTTGTAGGCCCCTTCCAACTCTACTTTTCTATGATTCTATGGTTCTATCCCCCCGGGATCGCCACACGATGTAACTCAGCTGGCCCGGCAAAGTGGCTGTTCAAGTCCCCCACCATCCACATCCCTGCTGTCATTTTCTATGTCTGTGGGGATTCCTCCAGGGATCTGGAGGGCATCAGGTCGTGGAAAGCTGCTGTGTAGGTAAGATTTTTTGGGTGGAAGGGGGTCACATACCCATTATTATAGTTAAAGGAGGCCTGAGAAGATTTTTTTTTAACATATCTATATCTATCTATCTATCTATCTATCTATCTAACAGAAAGTGTCCATACTGTGGTACTATTACAACTTGAAGCAGGCTGCCTTTAGAAGGACTTGTCTTGCTGGAATATAATTCACCTACAGAGCTTTCCTATTTTTATCCCACTGTATCACTATTAACTATAAATGCTTCTAGATATTCCACAGATGCTGGGATGCTCTAATGCTGGCCTCATTGTCCTGCTGCACTGGACATGCCCTTGTCTTATTCCTAGCCAATTTCTTTGCCACATTTGATTTCTCCAGGCAGTTATCCCCCAGGACGATGTGCCTTCCTCTCATTCCTGGTGGATTCTCGCTCTGAATCCACCTGAGGTTTAACTCCCTCCACCACCACCCCGCCCAATCCTAATGCTCTTTTCAGCTGAGCTCAGTTATTCTTTGGGTGGATGAGTTCCCAGGAGGTCTCCTGCAGCCTTTTATAACCTCTCTGAGGGATAACCCTGCTAAACTTTCATACATCTGCTGCCACAGATAACTTTTCTGTCCCAGCAGATTGCTTAATGGGTTGCTTAAGTGGATTGCTTAAAGTTACCTTTCTGTACTGACTTTACTACTGAGCATTTTGGTCTTGGTACTTTCAACCAGTGTGAATGAAGGAGAGCAGTAATCATTCACTAAGGACACAGTGACAGTTCAGCAGGCTAAACTAAAGGAATGGATTTATTGGAATAGCACTAGTTGACTCTTCCAGAAAGCATGCTCACTAACTAAGTGCAGGATCCCTGGAGGTATTCTTGAGTCTTGTGATAATATGAATGCAAAATTACATTGGCCTAAGATTTAATCTTTATGGCCTTTCATTGGGAAGGAGAGGGTGACCTTTCCTCTGCTCCAGAAACAAAAAAATCAGGTTTTAGAACTTTGGGGTGTGTACAGAAAAATAAATTTGCGTTGTAACCTGTAGCACTTTGGATAGCCAGTTGCTTTGATTTGGTGCTTCAGATGGTCATCTCACTTTCATTTGTATTCCGCAGTGGAGCCTTGTGTTGGAAAATCGGAACCTTTGTATGCCTCCCCACTGAATACAGTATAATGGGGAAATCAACACATAGCTATAACTCTTTTACTTTTTTGACATAATCAGATGCCATTTGCAGGCATAGTGGGGATGAAGCCTGCCAAATACCAGACAAATAGGTGCGGGGTGTGTGTGTGTGTGCTAGATGCCGTTCAGGTTTGGGTTTGGTTTTTTTAAGTGGCCACCTATTACCTATTTTTCAGCGGCCACCTATGTTTCATGTCTTGGTAGTCTGAGCACTACCTCCTCCCCCTATATTCTGTCAGGCACAGAAAGGGTGTCCTTCTTGCTCTTTGTTTCAAAGCGAAAAGCCTGGGACATCACTGGGCTTTGCACTGCAAGCAATGGGAGAGGAGACAGCAGAGGTGGCAAGACCAGTTCTCCCTCCCCCCACTCCAGCCATGCTCCCTGGCTGCCTGGTGCTTGTGCATGGTCCCCTATAATGAGTGGCAGACAGGGACCACCTTTAGCGGGAAAATGGTACGCTACTTTACCTGTACCGGCAGCCAGAGGGAAAGTGGTGGGGAGCTACACCCTGCTTAGCCAGTCTGGCATTTTCCTTTTATGGAGAGCTTGGGGGGAAATATATCATTGTTTTAACTGACTGTCTGTGTCCCTCCATGCTCCAAAGTGGGTCTGAAACTCTGGGTGCAGTCCAATTAACTTTGGACTTCACTTTGGATGAGGTCCAGATCTCTGAAATGGATCATTTCACTTCAGACTTAAGACTTCATCCAAAATAGATGCACACACCAGGGATGTTGAAGAGTCCTTGGTCTCGAGTCACGAGTCGAGTCACGAGTCTTTGGACCCGAGTCTCAAGTCCGAGTCCGAGTCCTTGGTCCAAAATGGTGACTCACGAGTCCCGAGTCCCGAGTCACTCCCAAAACTGACTCCACAAGTCCCTATTAAAATCAATGGGGTTTCCCCCCAACAAAATAAGGCTACTTCAGATGTGTGGCTTAAATAAATTCTAGGTACAAGTGTGCCTTTTTATTTCAAAACTCTGCAACTGATTTTGGCAAGAACAGACCAGGCAGACAAACCCAAAATAACCAGACAGGCAGAGGAGGCAGGGGACCCCAAAGCAGGCAGGCAGAGGCCTTTGTCTTGGACAATTCAAACTGTGGAACTGGTTAAGAAGAGACCAGGCAGGCAGAGGAGGCTGGGAACCCCAAACAGGCAGGCAGAGGCAGCCAAACCCAAAATCTCTGACCCTAACCCTAACCCCCCACAACAACACATCAGTCAAAATAAATCTCAACACATCGTTGGGGCTGTGCTCCTGGTAGCTGTCCATAGTGGCCGAGCAGTGGCGCACCTCGCTTCCATGTGCTCTTCACCGGTGATCGCGCTCCTTCTAGCACAGCCAGAAGACTCGTCAACAGCCCAGGGATGTTGACGAGTCCTTGGTCTCGAGTCCCGAGTCGAGTCTCGAGTCCCATTAAAAATATTGGGACTCGAGTCAGACTCGAGTCAGAGGGGGGACTCAGTCCGACTCATGAGTCGAGTCCTCGAGTCCGAGTCCCCATCCCTGGCACACACCCCTATTATATCTTAATTTGGGTTTGGGTAGGCTCCAGTTATATTTTTCATAGATTTCATAGATCATAGAGTTGGAAGGCGCCTCCAAGGCCATCGAGTCCAACCCCCTGCTCAATGCAGGAAACTAGAGGAGGGGTTTCCCATCCAAGTAATAACCAGGGTTGACCCTGCTTAGCTTTCAACGCTCAGACAAGCTGAGCCAGCGTAAGCCATTTTGGGTAGGATCCATTTATATTATGGTAACATGTTATGTGGGTCATTTTCTCATCTCATGAAAACTTTGATGCCTGTTGGTTATTGGAGGCAATCTGTGTTATGGGAATCTTATCCACATTCTCTTATTGTTCCCAGACAGTTAAGTGCTGCATATTTTGTTGCTGCTCCGTCCACGAGAGCATGGCTCTTTTCATAAGATGACATATTTCCACAAAATGGTGGAAAATTTGGGTGGAGTCTTTCTGGCAAGCAGGCTGATGATAGGTAACACACTCCACATATGGCTTCACTTTTGGCCCATTGATTAACTTTGTTCTACAGATATACATTTACTGTATAATAAGGAAGCATTTTTATTTATGATTTCATCTGCCTTGGGGGAGGGGTTCCTGTTGTGATTTGTTTTAGTTGTTTCAATCATTATTATTTTTTTAAAAAAATCCTATTGTTTAACTCTTGTTTTAAGCCACCTTGAAGACCAATTGGTGGAAAAGCAGGATGTGTTTAAAATAAAGAAGGGTGCATTCCTATGCTCAAGACATACTGCCTGAGGGACTACTGAATATGGCAGAAACCCTGCTTGGATATGGCAGAAGTCCTGCTATGGCAGTGGAACATGAACTATGCTGCCACCATGGGAGATACACTGGCAGAACTGCTCAGATATGCTGGCAAAACGCTATGCATGTGTATCCGTTCTGTCAACAATGGAGCTTGTGGAAGGAAAATCCTTCCTATTGAACTCAAGAAGGCTTCTGTTACTCTGCTTTAAACTAATCTGCTGCTGTTTAGGAGGAAGGAGTGGGCTGAGAGCTAGATTCACTCTTTCCTGCTCCCCTTCCCTGGAACAGAAAATTGGCACTAGAGCCACCTGGGTGGAGCTTTACACTAACAGCCCATGGAAGCAAATGTGCAATGTCTATTTGCATGCGCTATTGTGCCATTCCTCATCCAGCCAAAGGTCATACACACAGAGGTATGCACATGGTCCTAGCCAAACTGGGGTGAGAATCTGTATGTGTTTTAATACAGTAGATGCAGTTAGAGTAAAATATTATTTTAAATTAAATATAGGAACCTATCCGTTTTCTGGAATAGTAGAAAATGGAAAACCAAATGGAAAATCCAGTCGTCCGTCCCCCCCAGCTTCCTTCCCTCTACCCCACATGACTGGGATCAATCAAGTAATATCCACCTTGTAGCAAACAACACAGATAGTAAAAATAGCATTTCTCTCTTTGGACCTTACTCCAGTTTTCCATTGAATGGATATTCCAAACTCTTTTGAAATTGTTCCAATCAAAGCAAGAGAAGAATTACAGCAACAATTACTTTTAGGCTGTAATCCTATGTATGCTTACTTGGGAGTAAGCCCCATAGAGCACAGTGAGACTTACTTTTGGTAAAAACCCACTAGGGATCTGTGAGGAATCTGCTTCATCTGATTTTTTTCCTTTTCTTTTTGCTGATTTCCCCAATTCAGGCCACCCAGAAATGGATGCAGAGCTGGACTCACTTTGCGTTCAGAAATCTGTACATTTCAGGATTTGTGCTGCATTCCATAGAACAGGAAAAATGTGTCCAGTTAAATGCACACATTTGAAAAGCATGCAAAGAAAAATACATACGTTTTAAACGATGTATAAACATGCTTTACTCAGTGAGTGGATGCATACAAATCAATTTGTAATACACACATTATATATATATATATATATATATATATGTAAAAAGGCCCATGTGGATTTTTTTCCCCATTAAAAAGCAAAAAACATCTGCATGGAACTGACACAGAATGGACTTGGAAGTGGGGAAAAGAGGAACTCCATGAAATTGGAAAAGACAGATCCACTGATCCCTAGACTGGACTGTCAATGTCTTAGTGAAATACAGCATCATCATGTTTTTAAGAGTCAGAAAACATTCAAAGACCTAATTCTCAAATGCTTTGATTATTATGTGGAAAAATATGACAACTGAATAAAAAGAGACTGAGAAAAACCTGTGTGTAGTCCTAGTACTCTTTGGTTCTTTTCTTTTCTTTTCTTTCTTTCTTTTTTTCTTTTTAAAAAACAACAAAGTTCTTAAGGCAGCCTTCCCCAACCTGGAACCCAATAATTGTGGAATTGTGGGAGTTGTAGTACAACACATCTAGAAAGTGCCAGGTTGGTAAGGTAATTTATTTATTTATTTATTACATTTATACCCCACCTTTTTTCCTACAAGGAACTCAAGGCGGCTTACATAATCCTCCTCCTCCTCTCCATTTTATCCTCACAACAACCCTGTGAGGTAGGTTAGGCTGAGAGGCAGTGACTGGCCCAAAGTCACCCAGTGAGTTTCATGGCTGAGCGGGGACTAGAACCCGGATCTCCCGAGTCCCAGTCCAACACTCTAACCACTACGCCACACTGGCTTATCTTAAGGTAAGATTAAAAAACAAACAAATATTAAATGGAACAGCTTTGCAAGCTTTATTCTGTCTTCCCCTGTTCATCAGTGTATCAAGAAGGTAAAACAACATGTTCCAGTGTTTCTTTATCTTTTACACTGTTATTATAGCCACACACCTTTGTAATCAATAATATCATCATATTAGTGTGGCTTATTTCAAGATGGGAAAGTCTGTTTTTTTTTTTTTTTGTAGACATACTATTGTCTTTCCTACTCCTCTTGTAGGGCTGCTTCTCATGTTACATTTTTTTTTTATGAGGTCTCCATAATTTTAAATACAAAATATATGAAACTGTTAACCCACTAAATATTTTAGTGGATTTATTACCTGGCTTTAGATTGATTACATTACAGTCAACCAGTTAAAAGTAAACATCACCTAACCTCAACGAATGTGCCCTTTTGAAGATACAGAGGGCAGTAACTAATGGGGCTGCTTCACCTCTGCTGCTTCCTTTGCCCTCATGGAACCCACTGCTCGTGCAATTGGGCTTTTGACACTTCTAAAAATAACCCTGGAAACAAGTGGAAATGCTCATTTCCAGATTGCTCATATAACCAGACCTGCCTGGTTCCGGGAACCAGCAATTTCTGCTTGTTCCGGGTTATTTTTTGAAGCACCCAAAGCCCTGTTGCACAAGTGGTAGGCCCCATGAGAGCACTGGCACAATAGGATACTGCCCTCTGAAGGAAAGGAACAGTTTTTCTTAAGTGTAAGTGGGTGCTCACACATCTCCCCCCCCCACATGTTCATTGATCACATGAGGGGGAAGTGGGACCGTGTCCACTGGCCGCACCTCCTAATGTTAGTGCAGCTGCATGCCTGACCCCCACGGGTTCATGATCACATAGAACCCTTTCATACTAACATTAAATGTGCACATGTTGGCAGTATGGCTAGCATGCATGGCCCTGCTTCTCCCCATGTGTTCACTGAACACGTGGGGGGACAGATATGCCCCTTACGCTAACATACAACTCTTAATAGGTACGTACCCGTTGAGCTAATAAACAATTCTTACCAGTCATTGCTAGAAGTCTGGCAATATGAAATAGTGTCTATTGTAGGAATACATCCAAATTGCATAAAAATAAAGTGTGTGTTGAATCTATATGAAAGATACATTGACATTGTCGGCTTCAGATGACTTCTTTTCTTTTTAATGCTAAGGGGAAGCACACAGGAGTTTTAACCTGACTGTCAACCCGTATTCTAAGGTTGGATACAAACTGGGAGGAAAGGCCTTATTTTTCATCGAATCTGTTACAGGGAGGAGGGGAGCTGACACAACTACGCAGCAGCCTATATAGCCATCAGTCCTTTAAGGGTAAACACAGATGTAAAATAAAAAGGGGACTCACAGCAGGTTCTTTCTGGCTTTGCAATTGAACTGACAGACAAGCAGAGCAGCAAGCTGAATGTCACTCTGGCCTCTCATCACCCGCTAGCTAGCTATCACGGCTGCTGCCTCTGCTTTCTCCAGCTGGAGAAAGTTAACCAAGTGTCCCACAGCCAGAAATGGAAGAAGAAGGTGGCTGCACCACTTTCTCCCTTGCTTCTCTGCAGAATGTTCCCCCATTCTAAAGGGGTGAAATGCCTCTCCTCCTTAAGGCTTAGCTTTGGCAGTAAGAGCTTTAAGCTAAACTATGCTGCCCCATTTGCCTTCAAGCCCACCCCCTTTTGCCTTCAGCCCCACCCTCCATTGGAATGCAGCCCCCAGCAGATTCTCTGAAATGGAATTTGGCCCTCAGGCTCAAAGAGGTTCTGCACCCCTGTTGTAAATGCATTGAACGTGCACATTTCTATTATTTAGATAGTAGCCACAGTGATGATGCCTGTAGCGGTGTGCAAATGGCCTCTCAAAATGCTTCACTCTATCTGCGGGCAGAGAAATGGGGGAATGACCATTTCACACAATTTCTCCATGAGGAGGAGAAATCCTCCCAACAGTTTCTCGGAGGTGAGGCTCACCATTAGCAGTGGTTGTAGCACAGCTTCTTTCTTTCTTTTTAAGGGTTTTTCTTCTTTGCGCTGCCACGACAAGTGGCAACAGCAGCAACTGTGTTGGCAGCTGCCCCCCCCCCCCATTTTGGATCCTCTACAATGCCCCTTACCTTGTGTCACTCTGGGGCATTGCAGAGAGTGCAGAGGAAGGTAGCCGCCACCACACACACACACACACACACACAATGGTGGAGAAAATTTGGAGAAAATTCTGCAAAGTGGCCTTCTATTTCTAGAGAGGACTTTTCTCAGAAAACGTTTCTCATTCTTCCCTAGTTGCCTTAGTTGTCATTCTTCAGGGTTCAGCACCTTCCCAGGATCCCAATTTCTGAGAGGTGATTGTGGACATATCTCATTTCTAATGCAGGTGCTGATAATAGTACTCCTTCCTTGCAAACCCTGTAACAGGAGTGAGGGGGGGCAGTGTTGTGTCCAGCTCCAGGGAAGAGGTGAAGTTAGTGCTGTGCCAAAGTCTAATCTCCAATTTCCCATAAGCTTTCTTCCCCCATGAAAGTGGCATCTGTTTCTCTGCCTCATTCTCAGAGCACTTTAGATTTCTTTTGAAATTTTTTTTGGGGGGGGGTGTTCAGCTTACCGCATAATTGCAAGGTGGCCAAGGTTGCTCGTGTGTGTGTGTGTGTGTGTGTGTGTGATTACGCATCTCTCTATCACTCTGCAGCCTCCCTGGCTGCCCATGCTTCCTGATCTGAAAAAATCTCCATGGGGGAGTTTCCTCAAGATATTTTCCCCTGGGCTTTAACTGAAGTATGGAAAGCCAGAGATGCTGCCAGAGAGATGGTTGTACAATGAATGAAAGACTGGACGCTCATACACACTCCTCGGCCACCTCATAAATAAGAGAAGCAGGAACATTGGACCCCAGCCAAGAGCATTTCTCTGAAATGGCCTTCCCCTTTTAAATTTATCTGACATCCGAAACGGCAATATTCAAAACAACCAGGTGAACACTTCAGACTCCTAGGGCAGTCGGTCAGTGACCTTAAAGTGGTCATTGTGGAGAAAAGCAATGTCAAAGGGAGAATAGAGCAAGCAAGTTAGAATTCATCAATAGGTCCAGTTCTCCAGAGGCCTGATTGGGATAAAGGATTTTTTTTTATCACACTGCTTGTGTTAACTGGCGTGCCTAGTGCTAGGAAGTTTATATTATCAGCAACAACTGCACTGTGAATGACCACTGTTAATAGTCATGTGATGGCCACTTTCTGCATTCAATTTCCTTTTGACCTCTCTGTTTGCAATTCTTCCCCCACCCCACTTCACCCCACACACATGTATATAAACCTGAAACTCTCCATAATACTCCATGAAGTGGGCTATAGTCCATGAGAGCTTCTGCCAAAATAAATCTGTTCATCTTTAAGGTGCCACACAAGACTCTTTGGGTTTTGGGGGGGGGGGTTTCCCCCAAAAGCGATTTTTTTCCCTGTCAAATTGAATGAGAATCATTGGGGGAAATGTGAAAGAAAATTTTTGGCATAGCACTAGCACAAACATGTCTGGATTGGCCCAATGTCCTAATGGGTGCAAAGGTGACATGCACTTAGGGATAGGCAACCCGCCTGGCAGATTTCCGGGTCGCCAGCTCTGTGTCGTTTACATAGAAAACGGCTAAATTTGCACAATTTATGGCCAAATTTGCACAAAGTTAGCCATAATTGTGACAAATTTGGCCATAATTTGTGCAAATTTGGCTGTTTTCTACTTAAACAACATAGCACCGGAGCCCAGAAGTCGCTTTCCCCAGCTCAGCTCACAAGAATGCAAATCGAGCCGGGGAAAAGGTAGGGTGAGCGGAGCTTGGGGGGTCAAGCCTGGCAAGTTTGCCGGACTTCCACCCCCCAATCGAGCTCTGCACACATCCCTACGTACTTTAATGTTTTCATTCTATGACCACAACACATTTATAATTCTCATTTGTAGTGCTGGTTAAGTTTAGCTTTAGCATTTCCTATATGAGAATAGCAGATCCGCAACAGAAAGGAAAAAAAAAATACTCTGTTCGGAGGGGATATGTAACTATTTCATTCATTTATTATTGATATAAAGCTGTAAATTATTCTACTACTAATTTTATTTCTCTTATTGTATATGACAGCATTGAAGTAGCAACAAGAAGTAGTTGCTGTTACTTTCCATAGCCATCTTTTTTTTTAAATCCAAAAAATTGACCTAGTTTGTTCTAATGGCATACTGAGAAATAATTCTAAATTCCATTTCTATGTAAACATGAGTGTAACCAATGCTATTGTCATAGTTTCTATTATTAGTAGTGTTAAAAAGAAATCTAGCATGCCTGCATCTAACAGCATTGGGTTTGGCAGCCTTTCCCAATCTGGTGCCTTCAAGATGTTTTGAACTCCATCTCCCAGCATTCCTGTCCATTGCCCATGGTGGCTGAGGCTGAGGTCCAAAACATCTGGAGGGTACCAGGATGGGGAAAGCTGAGGGATAACAATTACCCTCCCCATTCACCTCCTACCAAGAGCATGCTCAATATATAGCATTCCAGGGTGGGCTGACTGCCCTCAGAAGATTGCCTGGCCCAAGAAGCTGCTCTAGAAGGGTTGGGAAGGCCTGCAAAGTTTACTGACCTATAGGCCTAATTTCCAGGACTCAAGAGTGAAGGAAAGAAGAGACTGCCTTCTTGAAATAATAATCTGA
>CM037877.1:47667683-47802683 GCA_021292165.1 Shinisaurus crocodilurus
TGTATGTAAGTCGGAACAGCATAGCGATCTATACGCTAAAATCGGCATTTACAGAAATTGTGTAAATTATGCAAATTGCGTAGTATACTACGCTACGTACTCTACGTAAATGACATAGAGCCAGGGAACCCAGAAGTCTGTTCTTAAGTATGGGTTGTCTGTAACTCAGACATTCTTAACTCAGCGAATGCCTGCACCTTGGATTGCAAGTAACTTGGTTTGAGAGCAGTTTTGCAAGACAAGCAAATTTTTAAATATTTATTTAATTTTTTTTTACTTGATATACAAGCGACATCTTGCAATACAAGTACTGTAGTACGGCTTAAATTAAAAATCTCTGTACAATTTTTTTTTGGGGGGTTTCGTTTTGATATAAGAGTGTTTTGGATTACAAGCACATTTCCGGAATGAATTATGCTCTCAATCCGAGGCATGACTGTACTCTATTAGAAGCTTGAGCAAGCTAATGACTCTCTCCCACCCAGTTTTCCATTTTACTTTTCCAGTGGGCACTCAACATTCCATGGCTCCTGGTAACATCTACCCAGCATACTCATTCTTCATTGGGCTGGTGGGGGGGGGGCATTTTGCCATTTTATTGTAAAAATATTAGTACTTTTTATTTTAAAAATATTTGGTTGATAGGCAAAACAATTCTTACTTGGACTTTCCACAATCAGCTGATCTATTATGGTTGTGTGAATCAGCAAAAAACAGAGGGCCATCCACAGGTGGCTTAAATACCCTCCAGTATCCCACCCTCACACAATGTCTGGACAGAATATCCCATAAGAACAAATGGTAACCATTTATTTATATTCTAGGATCAAAGAACCTTCTATTTAAGAGCTGAGTTAAGGCACTTATAAATTCACCCATGCACCCAAAGCATAGAAATTCTACAGATTAAGTTCTACACATGTAGTCGAAAATGTAGGATCGGATCCAGGCTTTGCCTCCCATGAATGGAAGGGCTCCCTCCATCTGCGCAAGACTTTTAGTTCAGCAAATTCAGCAAATCAGTAGAACAGCGGGGAGGCAAATATCATTGATTCTCTCCTTCCTTTACAGCCCATATCTCCCCCCCAAAAAACTGAAACTCTTCATAATACTCCATGAAGTGGGCTATAGTCCATGAAAGCTTCTGCCAAAATAAATCTGTTCATCTTTAAGGTCCCACACAAGACTCTTTGTTTCTTGGGGGTCCCCCCCCAAAGCTATTTATTTTCTGTCAAATTGAATGAGAATCATTGGGGGGAAATGTGAAAGAAAAATTTTCAGCAAATTCAGCAAATCAGTAGAACAGCGGGGAGGCAAATATCATCGATTCTCTCCTTCCTTTACTGCCCCATATCTCCCCCCCCCAAAAAAAAGAATCTGCTCTGGCAGGTTGAGGCCCCCTCTGGAACATTGTGAGATGTGATGCTGGGGGCTATGGAGGAAGGTAAGTTGACTCCCCCGCTCCCATTTCTTCTGGTGAAAGCATTATGAGCAGAACTCTCTTCGGGGGACGCCAACAGTGGTGGAAGCAAACTCTGGATCCAACTTATATTCTACAATCTCACACAGTATGTTCACTTACAACTTAGCCTCCATGCACCCGTGCTTTCCCTTGGTCTTTCAGACCTAAATAGGGAAGGGGGGAGTATGATTTTAGGTATCTGCTCTCCTTATACTTTCCTTCACTGTTCTCTCATCCTGTAGGCAAAGAGGATTGGGGTCGAAAGACCCCCAATGTGGGGGTAGGACATGAAGGGCTGTTATTCCCCCTACCATGGTGTCCTGCTTGGTGGTAGCAAGGCGGCCCATTGTCAGGGTAGTGAGAAGGATTTGCCAATTGCAGCACTTTACTTTTCTCCATAGGTCTGAATAATAACAACCACTATTCACTCGTACAAGAGAAAGTAATGGGGCACAGTTGGACAGTTGGACAGGTATTTACTGCCCTGGTGACCCCATCCATTAGGAATCAAGCCTGCTGCTACTTGCATAGCCCCATGGGTTTTGTTTCTTGGTCACACTGGAGTGTGAGGATATGTTGGACACTGGCTTATATTTATATATATTAGGCAGTATCCCATGTGACAATACCACTAACATAAATTGCATTCCACTGGCATAAATGACCACTAGGTCCCATCACCAGGTCCCAACAGGTATGGCTAATGGCTGTGCTGGTTGGGGATGATGACAGTTGTAGTTCAACACATCTGGAAGGCACCAGGTTGGGAAAGTCTGGTTTAGATAGACCTCTTCTGTGACAAACAAAACTGGGAGATGTAAGGTTTGATCCTTCAGCATTGGATGTATTGTACAACACTGGGCCCTACAGTGTTTTAGATTGCATAGCTCTTCATGGATAATGACTGCAATCTAGCAGCTTACTATGTACACAGCTAGGGGTTTCCCACTGTCAGCTACAGAACTACTAGCCTTCCATTTCCAGCACATATACTTCTCCTGACGGAGGGCACTAATGTCAGGGAGATGAATACAGAGTGATACTGGTCTAAGAGATCCCAATCAAGATTAGTCTCCCGAATATCATGTCCTTGTTAGGCAGATAGATGAGTGTATGTGGTGGTTGGAATGAATCCCAAAGCGCTTTCTGCTTCCGTGAAAACAAGCGGTTACTGCTGCTCCATAGCTGAGGAGTTCCCTATTTGTTGAAGGGCAAACTTTTCAACATGAAGGGAAAAAAATGTGAGTCAACTGATGCCCAAAAAAGGGGGGGGAAGTGTTGAAAAACTTTTCAACACGTAGGGGGAAAATGTGCGTCAACTGATGCCCAAAAGGTTTGTCTCGGAGTGCTTTGATCACTTTGCGCCATTTAATAATCCAAACACTTTTGCTCTGTCATTTAGCAGACAACTTAATCAGCTGGGCTGTGATTTCCAGCTAGGCAGCCAGATGAGACTCCCATGCTCTTGAGGGCTTCCGCGTTAAAGCACTTGCTGTACTAATTGAACATTTTAACTGATAACCAAAACCACTTGTGCACCATTTTAAAAAGAATGAGTTACATATTTTTTTTAAGCTGCAAATGCACAGCTGTGATGAAGGAGGGAAGACTGTATAATTTTCACTTGCAAATTTATGGATTCGTGCAGTAACATCATTGTGGCTGGCTGACGATCTGATCTGCTGGCTCAGTTCCTATTCAGTCTGTCTTTTCATACCTTTCCACCATAGCTAGGAGCTGCTAAAAGCTGCTTCTTTAGAATTGGCGTATTTTAATCCTTGCAGAATCAAATTGCAACATAAAAAAATATTTATCAAAATTATTTCTGTTTCTGTATCTGTTTACAGCCTTAGAACGTTGGCCTTTTTGTTTTTGAAAGAGTGGCAAAAAAGGCTCTTGTTCTCCCAATATCTACTGCCCCATTATGTAGAACAGGGGTAGGTAAGCTGCTGTTCTCCTGTACATGTTTTGGACTACAACTCCTGGGAGCCTCAGCCAGTATGACCAATGGTCAGGGATTCTGGGGATTCTAGTCCAAAACATCTGAAATGCACTAGGTTGCCAACCCCTGAGGTAGAATATGGAACTATTTTACCACTAGGCTAGTGACTGATGGGAGTTATTTGGAACTCAGTTAAAAAAATGTTTATTTTAAAAGGATCGTTTCCATACTCGAAACCATTTTCTCCTTGAAATATCAGCTATTGCAGCAGCTTCTGTTTTTAATTAGAGGGTTTACTTTATAATAATATGAGCTGAAAATCATTTTCTTGCTATGAAATGTTCAAATTCAATGCCAGCGCTTGAGTTGCATGTGTTCACATCCAATTAGTAAAAATGAACTTGGCAAATATGGCACACAAGTCAATGCAAGATGAGATTTGAGACTGCTGTGGAACATCAGGCAATGTAGCTTGAATACTCCATTTCCGCACACCCTTTTCACAAAGGCGGCCTGGTAGAAAAATGTGTGATTTCCTTGCAGGGTCAAATAGTGCAAATGAGCATATTTCTATCAACGTGAGTGGAGCTGTGCCAATTCACACCAGGCAAGGAACCAGCTCCATAATTAAATATTTTATTTATTTATTTATTTATTATATTTATACCCCACCTTTTTTCCTGCAAGGAACCCAAGGCGGCTTACATAATCCTCCTCCTCCTTCTCTCCACTTTATCCTCACAACAACCCTGTGAGGTAGGTTAGGCTGAGAGTCCATGACTGGCCCAAAGTCACCCAGTGAGTTTCATGGCCAAGTGGGGACTAGAACCCGGATCTCCTGAGTCCCAGTCCAACACTCTCACCACTACGCCGCACTGACTTTGGTCAGAGAACAGTCACAAGTATTTAGAGTTATATTAAGATGGCAGTGTGGGCTAGTCACTGATTGCTGTGCTTGGGGTGGAGCAGATTCTCTCTCCTCTTGCTCAGGTATGGTCTTGTTGGGCTATGTCCTCCCCGCTGCCCCGCACCACCACCACAACACCACTGCTTGTTTTGGTTGTGTCAGTGGACAGTAATTAAATAAGGATGGGCAAACAAGTGATGTTCGATCTTGCTAGGATTCTCAGAACATCGTCTCACTGCTTGTCTCATGTCTAATTCCTGTTACGATCGCTGCTTGCTCTAGATCTGAACAGGAAAACTGTGCAAATCAAGTAGCGATTGAATGTGAAATTTGTGCAAATTTCCCCAAATTTGTGCAAATGTCCTAATTTGAACAACTTTCCTCCATAGATTAAAGTGGGGATGATTCAGTCTACAAGGGAATTTGCGCACGTTAGGAAATTTGTGCAAAATAGAACTGGAAAAGTTGCACTATCCAAAGAACAGCACATGTCTGGTAACTTGTGAATATTTTCGGTGGACACATGCTTGTGTTTGCATTCGGGGCTTCGAACAGGGCATGCTCGCATGTTTGGGGAGCAAAAACAAATTTCTCATATATCCCTAGAATGAATAAGAAGAGTGCAGTAGTGTCCAGGGGGACATTACTCTTGGGGATCCCTCTTGGCAAATCTTCAGGGAATGAAGATCCCAAATAGGAGAGGCAATAGGGCCTTTGCAAGTGTTTGGTATGTCCACAATAATGTCATAGGGAATTGCTTCTGTCCCCACACACCGGTGCGCACTGGTGGCTTTTCACCTTTTAATATTGCAACAGTATCTGTTCCACAGTTTTAAATCAAAGTTTGACCTTTAGCTTGTGCCATGTTTCCAGGGTCTAGGAGAAAATGTATCAGGCAATCTAAGTACATTTATGCACGTTATCTGGATGTTTGATTGTGAGTACATGTTTGGGTTTTCTTCTCACACATTGTGAATTTCCTTTATGAACATTATTGAATTTGGAGTGGGCAGAACAAAACCATCCTAGTTCAGGATTAGTCATGACAGTTTGATTCAAATTTCATCTGGATTATTGGAGAGCAGATGTACAAAATACACAAGGCGTAAAAACCTGCCTCCATGAGGGTTTGCATCTGAGCTATCGCACCGCATCTGTTAGTGCTTTATTAGGTTGCGGAAATATTTAGAAATATTTACCTCCAGTTTAAAAAAAGGGGGGGGGAAGCATTTTGTCTCATTCTTGGTTGTTCTGGATCACAAACCTTGATGCCACGGCATTATCCTTCAGTAGATGTTGGTCCAATAAGTTTAAAAGCAACAACATGTATACTACCTCTCTTCTTCATTCCTGCCAAGGGCCTCCATTAATGTAGTATTTTCCACTCTGTCATTTTCCACAGGCAGCTAGCTATATCCAAGGTATACTCTATTCAAAGGTTACCATGGGTCCCTTCACTGATGGATATAAATGTATATTCTGATTGGGAATTAAGGCTAATTAGGAATTAAGCAAGCCTTTTTAAATGGTTTTAAACTCAAATTATGCTGACAACTGGGGTGGGGGAAACCCTTTTTCTAATAGTTGTGTTAGACATTGAAGAGCTGCACTCTAAGCCTTGACACATTGTTCTGCCTTCGACTCAACAGCAAAGCATGGCTCAAGGGAATCATTTTGAACCAAAGTACCAGCTTGTGACAGGTGAACTACTGCAGTTCTTCAGAGATTTTTGTGGGTTTTTTTTAAACTATAAGGCAAGTATTCTTTTTGAGACTTTTCTAACATAAGTGATCCTGCTCCCTCTTCCAAAATCCACATGGGCCTCCCAGGATTTTCACAGAGTAATAGCAAAGGTGGCAACCTTACACAGACTGTCATTTTCCCTGCACAGTGCCAGACACCAATTAAACAGCATAATTATATATAGAGAGAGATTTATATGATGAATATAATGGAGAAGTTAAAGGGGGGGTGGAGGTAGTGGAAAGGGAACCGGGCTGGCCCAACTCCAGAATAACAATGCATTCTGGGTGATCCCCTCTTCAGCAATCCTATGCACGGTGTCGGCATTTTGATGTGAAGACTAAAAAAGCCCCAACTGCGAGATAAGATTTTCAGTGTCGGTGAAGTTAAAGCATGTCAGCTGCATTTCCTTCTGTGTATACTGTCTCGCATGCAAGGACCGATAGATTGAATTCATATCTGAAACAAGACAAGATTTTCCACCTGACCTCATTATGTGTTTCTCAGGAGTGCATGCCTGGCT
The DNA here is from genome assembly GCA_021292165.1 of Shinisaurus crocodilurus. NCBI lineage: Eukaryota > Metazoa > Chordata > Lepidosauria > Squamata > Shinisauridae > Shinisaurus > Shinisaurus crocodilurus. Next base: position 47,674,261 of record CM037877.1, read on the forward strand.
TTCCCTGCCTGAATTAAAATGCGTACGGAAAAAAGTGAGCACAAAGCAGCCGCGTGCAGCACTGCCGTTCATGACACTCTTAATAAGAGGAAGGTATTTATTGTTTTTGCCTGAGCCATGTCTTAATTCTACAAGTCATTAACACGCTCTGGATCCCTTGGTTAAGGCAACCCTTGGAAGTGAACATGTGAGTTAATGAGGGGCTTTATGCATCGTAACATGGCTGACAGCAAAGATGAAGTAGCATTGCAGTATATCAGAGAGATTTATACTGAGATTTTTCTTTTCTTTTTTTAATGGAAAGATTTTTGGAAACAGCCGTCATCTCCTTATAAATAATTAAAATGACAAAATTATCATTGTTATAACACAGGCAGTGTGGTTCCTAACAGCATCTGTGGCATATTATATATGGATGGATATATTTCTTTTGTTGGGGCTTGTAGAGCGTTTCTTATAATCCTCAAATGGTTGCCCTTTGCCCAGTGGCTTATTCAGTAGTAAAGGAACAGGATGTGCATGCCGGGTCACTAGGGCATAGTCTTTCCAAATTGTCAGAAGAATGGCAAATTGGAATTCGAATCAGTAAGTATTACTTTGACAATACATATTTTAATACAGGGGAAAAATTATCTCTTCCTATATTAACTGCTATGGTACTGTGCTTATGTTTATTATTAACTGCTATGACATTGTGTTTATGTTTATGTTTTGAATAGGATCCACAAATAGTAGCACTGTGCTGATATGTTATCCCCTGGTGCCAATGCAGACAGCCAAGCCCCAGCAGACTCGAGGCATACCCGGGATTAGAAGACTGTGAAACAACAGTACAGTGCAGTGTACAGTACTTGACAGTGGCCACAGCTCAGTGGTAGAGCACATGTTTTGCATGCAGAAGGTCCCAGGTTCAAACACCAGCATCTCCAGGTAGGGCTAGGAAAGAATTCTGCCTGAAACCCTGGAGAGCCGCTGCCAGTCAATGTCTATAATACTGGGCTAGAAGGACCAATGGTCTGACTCAGTATAAGGCAACTTCCAATGTTCCTAATTTTTATTGCTGTTGAAACTGGTAGAAGCAATGCTAGTAGTAGTAGTAGTAGTAGTAGTAATAAATAATAATAATAATAATAATAATAATAATAATAATAATAGAAAGTCTGATCATGATAATGATTTATAACCCACTCTTCTACTGAATGTACCTAGTGCAGTGTATAGTGTAGCTATAAAACCATACAATATAATCATAAAAAATAAACGACAACAAACCATTTCTAAACAACAAAAACAACAACAACAACAACAACAACAACAACAGTAACAGAATACAACCAACACTTTAAGAAACAACAGCATCAAGGCTGAGAGGCATGACACATTAAAACTGGTAGCAATAATACTAAATGTTACACATCAAAAGTCCGTTGAAACAACAGTGTCTTTGCTTTCTGGAAGAAAAGATACAAAGAAGGTGTCTGATGGATTTTGATTCAGAGATCATTGCAGAGCCTTGGCACCACCACAGAGAAGCCCCTGTCTCTCATGCTCAGTGGACAAATGTCCTGAGATGACACTGGGAGCAAGCCTTCTGAAATGGATGTTAATTCCTGAGCAGGCTTATATGAGGGCCAGTGGTCCCTAAGATAACCTGCTCCTCCTAAGCCATTTAGGGTGAAATCCTTTGGACTGCACCCTTGCTACTCAGAAGCCCCCAAACTCAGAGGCTTCCAAGATTCCTATGCCCTGCCAGGCAGAAGCCATCAAGGCGGCAGGAGCAGCTGAGGTGATATTTGCCTTCCTGTCCTCTATTCTATGCTTCTAGGCTTTTCAGCCGGTCTAGCGAGGGACACTTCAGAAGGGAAGAGAGGGAGGCTGGAGGAGGCTCAAGATAAATCCTATCCTGGCCTCTCTGGTCTCCTCCCCTCCCCACCCTCCAGAATGCCCCCTTTCCCCCCTTTCCAAGGTCAATTTTCTGACCTTGGAGAGGCAGCCATCACAGTGTTCTCTATGCTGGCTGCAATTGGGCAGGGAAGGTGGGGTCGGGTCTCTGAGCCCCCTTCTGAGGTCAGCGCACTATCTCAGACCTTGGAGGGGGTAATCCAGGCCACCCAGAGATGATCCTATGGTCCCTGGATGCTTACTCAGGGACCATAGGATTGCTCTCTTAGAGCTTTAAAGGCTAGAACCAACAGTGTGAATTGAGCCCGGAAGCAAATAAGAAGCCAATGGAGACATATCCCCCCCCTCTTCCCCCCCCCCCATGGAGTGTGGGTGGAATTTCAGGATGAAAATGGGAGGGGGGAAAGCTTAAATCTCCCCCACCTGGAGTGCCATACTAGTCCCAATCCAAATCGGGTCACACATGCTTACAACTGAGGTAAATAATCCCATGTTTAGTTATGTGTGCCAAGCCAACTTGCAAGGGCCAGACAACACTCTAGTTGCTGCATCTTGGAGCATTTGAAGTTTCCAGGCAGTGCTGACTAGGAGGTGCTGTGACCATTCTCACCAGCATCAGTAGCAACTTTGCCTTTTGTTGCATAGCCACTGGGCCATGGAATCGCCTGACCCCAGCTATGCCTCGAGTTCGCCTGGATAATTGAAATCGGGTACGATGGGGGGGAGCGCAATATGCAGCAGACGGATGGTGTAACAACAAAGTTGAGGACCACTTATTACTGGGCACACTGAGTGCAGTTAAGAATCCTCTGGATTGGATCTACTATTTTTGATCATATAAAGTGTTAGTGAGTGTGTGGGGAGAAGCGCCACTAAAATGACTGAGACTTGTCTTGTAAAAGTGCTAGATTACAAAATACCTTGTTAACACAGATGGTAGCTCATGCAATGAATTCATTTATTGAAAAATGTGTATCCCATCAGATTAGACATCCCAATAATAGACTCTTGTCAATGGAATCCTATGCAACTCTTGTCTACTCAGAAGTAAGTCCTATTGCGTTCAATCAGACTTACTGCCAGGTAAGGCTGTATTCCCCCATTTAAGCCTGCCTGGGTTAAGATCTTCTGGGGAAGTTCTTCTCTCGGCACTGCCACCGTCAGAGGCACATTTGACAGGGATACATGAGAGGGCCTTCTCAGTGGCCGCTCCCAGGCTCTGGAACACCCTGCCAAGGGAGGCCCCCTCTCTATTAACCTTCTGATGGCAGGCAAAAATGTTTTTATTTGGGCAGGCCTTTGGCATATAAAGTGGTCTGTTTCAGGGGGGTTTAATAGTTGCTGTTGTTTATTCCTTTTATTGTTGTGTTTTTAATTGTAGTTTTAATTTATTTGTGTTTATGTTGTGTTTTAATTAAGATTTTGTGTTTAATCTGGATTTTATTGTTAGCCACCTTGAGCACCGTTTTTTTTGGTGGAAAGGCAGGATAGAAATTAATTAAAGAAAGAAAGACAAAGAAAGAAAGGGTTGCAGGCTAAGGGTGCTGACAAAGACACATCATGGAATAAACATGTTAAAAACCAATACTCAAAGACAACAGAAAACAAAGCCAGTTCAACAAAGCCAGACTAGCCACATAAGTACCAACAACTGACAATCACAGACCAAATGTCTTCTTAAATAAGTTTTTTACCGCCCTTCAAAAATTCCTCAAAGAGCCAACAAGACAAACCCTCCAGGCTTCCAGACAATGGGAGGCGCCATAGTGAAAGACAGTTCTCAGTTCAGCTTGGATGAAAAAGAAGCCATGTGTGTAGCTTCTTCAAAGAGCTCAAAGTACGAGGGGGTAAATATTAGATCAGGCACTCCTTCGGGTATCTTGGCCCCTGATCATTTAGGGCTTTGAAAGTGAAGACTTAGGGCCAAAACGTACATCACTTTAAATCTATATTGCAGCTACTTCTTCTTCTTCTTTTTCCATTTTTACTCTGAAGTTAGGTGCCCATAGCAGGGGGAAATGGCTAAAGCCCCCTAACCCCAATGCTAGGGTCAATCCAGATTGGCCCCCTGCACCTACTCTTGAGTAAAAATGTAAAAGACGTACAGTAGTTGCTAGATATGGATTTAAAGTAATGTCTGTTTTGGCACTAACACTTTGAATTTGGCTTGATAACTAACGGGGGCCGTAGTGGAACATTACAGGATTCATCATGGTTTAATTTTGAGGGGGAAAGTACCTTCTCTTTTCTGGTACCTTCTTCCCCTCTCCACGTAGGCTTGGGCATTTGACCAGTCGAATATTGACCAGTCAAATATTGTCAAATACTGGTCAAGTATTTTTAGAGAATTAATGTTATGAGAACAACAATGGAGATAATCATCAACAGGTTTGATAGTTGTGCTAATTGCAAGAAAACTATTTGGCTAACTGTTATTGTGAAACTACTATGGCATTCACTTAAAAATGTAATACATTATTTATTTTACTGTATCTTTATTCTGTCCTTCCCCCAAGGAGCACAGGATGGCATACACAGTCCCTGCCATTTTATCCTCACAACAGACCTGCAAGGTAGGTCAGGCCAAGGGTGTGTGACTGGCCCAATATCACCTAATGAGCCTCATGGCTGAGTGAGGATTTGCACCTGAGTCTCTCTGGTCTGACATTCCACTGTGTTCTTGTTTGGGGTTGCCCGCAGTTATAGCAAGTAGCCAGTGGGAGAAGCTTTGCTAATGCGGCTAGGTTTGCTGCTGACTACTGCAGACCTAGGGGGCAAGATTCCATCACTCCTGTCCTTGCTAACAAATGACACCATCATGAAAGAAAAAGGTACATTTCATTTCATTCATTATATTTCTATACCGCCCAATAGCCAAAGCTCTCTGGGCGGTTTACAAAGAGTAAAGACCTTAAATATACAGTAATTGTACATTATATAAAAACAGTTTGCATATAAACAGAGAACACGCACACACACATCCAAAGAATTTTAACAAAAGCAATAAATCCCATGAGCTGATTAAGAGCCATATCATATGCTGCCAAATGCCTGAGAGTAGAGGAAGGTCTTAACCTGGTGCCGAAAAGATAACAATGTTGGCACCAGGCAAGCCAATTGAGAGGCCACCACCGAGAAGGCCCTCTCCTTTCTTGGCACCCTCTGAGCCTGCCTCGGAGGAGGCACCTGGAGGAGGGCCTTAGATTATGAGTGCAGTGTATGGGTAGGTTCTATGCTGTTGCCTCCTTGGAATATCTAACGATATTTGACCACATAATCACTGGTAGATCCACTACAATAGATGGTCCAACGTTGCCCATCCCTGGTCTACACCATAGGAAAACTGTGAAAAATTCACCATGTGGTAGAAACAACGTGTGTGAATCCACTCTCTTTGAACAGCATTTATTAGGCTGATGCTGAATATGCTCCAGTTTTCAGGCCAAAAATAGTGTGATGGGGTAGAATACAAGCTGATTTCCCTAATACACTCTGATTAAGAAAATATTTACCCTTAAAAGAAGAAGAAGAAGAAGAAGAAGAAGAAGAAGAATGACCTTCGCCATGCCCCTCTGTGATGAGCTTCCGCCGTGCATTAAAAACATGGCTGTTCAGGCGGGAATATGGGGGGGTTAGGTTTTTAATGAGAATTTTTTTTATTGTTTTAATTATTATTTTTATTGTGTTTTATTGTATTTTAATTGTACATCGCCCAGGGTGGCCGGGTGACCGGCCAGATGGGCGGTTGATAAATGTAATAAATAAATAAATAAATAAGAAGAAGAAGAAGAAGAAGAAGAAGAGAAGAAGAGAAGAAGAAGAAGAAGAAGAAGAAGAAGAAGCAGCAGCAGCAGCAGCAGCAGCAGCAGCTGTTTGGTGTCATTCTTTTCCATATGTATGGTTGTTACCCCAGTTACTCCTTCTTTGTCTTTCCCGAATTAGCCAGCTACATGATCCCAAACAAACAGTGATTGCACAGTGAATGGAACAACATTGCCACACCACACAGTCAATCAGATTGGTCTATGTATTATGTCACTGGGGATGGGGGATGAGGACAACTGAGTTCTGAATTAGACCATGCTTCCTAGATTAGACCATGGGTAATCCCAATCAATCAGGAATGATGCGGTAGATGGGATGACAACACTAGCCAATGTAGCCAATCATATTTGGCTACATGATGGCATCATTGATGGCAAATGAAGTCAACTGAAAAGGAAAGAGAGACAAAGAGAAGGAAATGTAAACACAGAGGCTTTATTTATTTATTTATGTATTTATTTATTTTTGCAAGCAATGCTGAAAAACTCATCTAAAAAGAAGAGCATTTGCCACTGCCAAAAAGGTTCCCCCAAATAGTTTGGTTCCATTCTAGTATGGATTCCATTCATCATATAGTTCCTGTAGAAGGGACGACTAGTGACAGAGGAGTGAGCCAGAATACATAATGTTTCTGGTTTTGTCTTTGCGAGGAATATCCGTAACTTTGGCACAGTTGTGATGTTGCATTTATGTACACAGATGCACCAGCTGGTTGCCTTGCTGCAGGGCAGGAGACCTATCCCTTCCTGTTTCTATTAGCATAGAGCAGGTGAAATTAGTTCCATCAGAAGTGTATTAGTGCTCCACTTGAGGTCATGTAGTACAGCAAAACAATGCTGTGCTGGAAGTGAATCCTTATCAAGAGAAAGTTTACTTTCAGCATTAGGAATTAATTTAGCCGAATTGGTGCGGTGGAAGTGGTAAAAACAATCCCCCTCACCGTTGTTTGTCAGGGTGTATTATATCACCCTGGATTGCTTTGTCAATAATCTGCCTGGCCTGCAAGCTAAAAATCTAAGATTGCCAGGATGAGTGACAGGCTGGAGATAGCGGATAATTCTAAGGAATTGGAGGTGTAAAATCTTTAAGGACCATGTCTACAGTATAAATGCCAGGGTATCTCCACATCACTCTGTACTTACAAAGGCAACAGCATTGTTAATGGCAGCCTGTCTGTCCATCAAGTTTGCTACAGGAGGATTTATCCCTCTTTCACTCCTTATCTTCCATTGCTGTGTTTATTTCGAAACCAGCTGCAGAATAAATTGCCTCTTCTTGCCTTCACCTCCTATACAGAGCTCAATACTCTGGGAAGCCTAAGACCATTGTGTTTTTAAGGGGATGGCTTCCCCCCCCCCCTTCTTCAGTAGACTAACTTCTAATTGCCTCCACGAAGCACATAGACCTCTCCCTCCCCCTCCCCTTTCAAGCCTCCAAATCAAGCATCTTCTGCTTAAAGTAAGATGAGCCAAAGTTGGAAATGTCTTATTCACAATGTAAAGAGGGCTCTTGGAATGTCAAAGGGAAGAAAACACTTAATTGAGTTGGTAAATACAAGAGCAGCATGAAAAATATAGGCACAGCAGTAAAATAAATTCTTGGGGTTCCTTGTTTCTTGTCCCCATGACTTCTACATACAATAAGTTCAGCTTATGAGTTTTTTAAAATGGTGTCCTCCCCCACCCCCATCTATCTCTGCCAGTAAGTCAAGCTGAGCTTGTTTTCGCTAACTTATCACTGCCTGTATAAAAGGCTCTGCAGAGGGATTTAATTATTCCATTGATGATGCAGAAGTCAGAAATGATTTTACTTCTGTCTCTCAGAGCTATGTTTGGCACACGTTTAGAAGGGGTCCTGAGCTGTGTGACCTGGATTCCTTTATGAGAAGATGGCATTAAATTAATCATATAGTGAGAGAGACAATCATGCCTCAGACTCTTTGTATCCAGATGAAAGCACTATTGGGACCAAAGGGAATGACAGTGTGTATGTATGTGTGTGCATGCCTTACTGCCTCCGCAAAGCTTTTCCTGATGCAGATGTGTATACATGTGTATACATAATGAAAAACATGAAACCACAAAGCTTCTGGAATGGACAGCAAGACCATTGAGGCATATGCTCTGCTTTTGGTTAGGATCTTGTGCTCACTGATGTGCATTATTAATCCCTTCCTCACCATCCACAGAGTTAAATGTACAGAATCAAACTCACTGATGCATTATTGGGGGGCAGGGGGAATTCTATTATCCCGGCAGTAGTCTAGGGTTGCCATTCACCCCGATGCCCTCACAAGCGGTCAGGCTCCATATAATAAAGTTGCTACAATCCACTTGTTCATTCACCCTTTACTTAAAAGATTTTTGACCCACCTTTCAGGGCATACTGCCCTCTCAAGGGAGCTTACAAACCATATCACAAAACCATGAACATACAATTAAGACACACAGAGACATGCAGGAGCAGCCACTGGTCCATCTAGCTCAGTGCTGTCAGCAGAGGCTGTTGGCTCCAATGTTAGTGGGCCGGTGTGTATCCACTCTGGGTTGTAGTCTGAACTTTTATGGAGCTATCATGTGGTGCTGAACCTATTTTGGGGGCTAGGTTTCAGCACCATGGATAGCTCCTTTAAAGTTCAGACTGAAACCCCACTGGATACATCCCCCACTGACATTGGAGCCACCAGCCTTCACTCAGTACTGTATATAGCAGTGTTCTCCAACCTTGGGTCCCCAGATGTTTTTGGCCTACAACTCCCAGCATGCCCCAGCCAGCTACACTGGCTGGGGCATGCTGGGAGTTGTAGGCCAAAAACATCTGGGGACCCAAGGTTGGAGAACACTGGTCTATAGATTTCAGGCAGAGTTTCTCCCAGCCCTACCTGGAGATGTCAGGGATTGAATCTGGGAACATGGGCATGTGAAGTGTTCTATCACTGAGTTACAGTCCTTCCCTGGAAGGAAGGAAGGAAGGAAGGAAGGAAGGAAAGAAAGAAAGAAAGAAAGAAAAGGAGAACCCAGATACTTTTGTCCACTCCCTATCAGCACCATGCTCTGACCACCTGAATGTACTTGGTCAGTACCCTGTTGTGTGAAACAGTCTTGCTGATGAAATAGCATATGTTTGGGCAGGCTACATGAGCACCTTTGGGAGAAAAAAAACGTATACTTAAACCTCCAGATAGAGTTGTGGTATAATGTACAGTATGTACCATCTCCATAAAATCCTTAGTCCAGCTTAAACTGGCTACAAAACAAAATATCTTTGGGGTCTATATGAACACCTTTCTCCTATCCCCTCTTCTAAGATAGCTGCAATCGGAGGATAGTGAAAGATAAACAGACCTGGACGATCGAAAATGCTTTAGGCATTTTGCAGAAGTGCCCTTTTTAAACAGTTGCCTTATTCGCGGATTAAGGTCCAGTTAGAGGTACATGGAAAAATAGCTTGAGTTTGATCCAGTATTTGCCCCACTGCAAGATGGTCCACTTTGCTCCACTTATGGAAAAGTCCCTCTGTCTAGTTTGTGGGGAATCTTCTCCCTCCACACAACACAACTCACTCCATTCAGCAGAGTCTTCTGACTCTGACCTGGTTTGCACAACACGACAACCCACCATGGCTTAATTTACCCATGGGGGCTGTCACATTGTGGCAGAAGCCCACAGGAGCCATTTTTGCATGTCACCCACAGGCACCCGGCTCGCCGTGTCTTATCATGTCATGCGAACCCAGGTGGCAGGGGCTGTTTGGGGGTCAGACAACCCTGAAATAACCCATGGCTTGTTTCAGGGTTATTTGAGGGTTGTCTAACTCTCAAACAACCCCCACTGTCTGGGTTTACATGACATGACAACCCACAGTAAGCCAGGCACCGATTTATCGGGTGCCATGCAGAAATGGCACCCAGGGGTGCCTGGCACAAGGTGACAACCCCCATGAGTAAATTAAGCCATGGTAGGCTGTCAAGATGTGCAAACTGGCTCTCTATGTAGCATTTTCAGAGGACTGGAGGGGCTGCTGTGGAAAGGAGGGGATGGGGAAGTCCACTCCCACCAGCACAGTTGAGCCAGTTTAAATCTGGATCCAACCCGTTTCCAGCAGCTACTACCATGAGGTCTCAAATCCTGGCCTAATCTTTTCTTCCTTGTTGCACCTAGTCTGTACACAACCCCACCACCACCTATGTTAAGTAGCTTCCAGTGGACTTAAAGAAGAACCATTGCATGCTATGGGGATGGCACAGTCTCATTATGTCCTTTTGATGTGTGGAATGGTATGGAGGCCTATTTTGACTCCTTTTCATGTATGTCGAAATTAATTCATTGAATTATTCAAAGAAAACAGCAAAAAAAAGCGGTCACTCTTGCATCACAGACAGAAAGATAATGGTCACTGGTATAAAGCTTCATTCTAAATATTTTTATGTGAAATAAATTCAACCAGCTGAGTAAGTCTTTTGTAAGTTTTTTACTCCAATACAGAGCAGCCATCATCAGTCTGGAAAAAAAGGGAGCTACAAATGAGGTCATTTATGTGTAAGCCGAGATCTTGGGCAAGATGGATTTGAAGTGACACATCTTTGAGCAGGCTAGCTATTAACAAGATTGTTCTTTGTTGAGGACATTCAATAACCAGATTGTCTATAACAAGATTATCTTGTGTGAGAGATAAACCTTGCGCTGGTTCCATGATGAAACAGTCCTGAGAAGTAATAAACTATATAGGCCAGAGTATGAACAAGTTAGTGTAAAAGACCAGGACAGAAGTACATTCTGGCCTTCTAAAAAGATCTTGCCAATTTTCTTGGCATCTCACGGCACATACTGCTCAGTCTTGTCTAAAATAAATCTTGTGCTCAGATGGAATCTTTTCCCCCTTTCCTCTGCCAGCATTGTCTTAGTGTGTGCTTGTTTGCTTGCATTCTATGTAGGCAGCAAATTATCATGTTCATTTCGATATGAGCTAAGATTGAGGTCATGGAAGGTATAGAGGGGCACATCAGTCAGGAAGCTAGCATGACCCAAGAATGGGGGTGGAGGGGAAAGATATACTTTACCAGAGCCTGGAGATTTGGGAGGTGGGGGTGGAGGAGACAGGCCCAGACTGCAACCCCATTACCATGAGTAAAATCTCCGGAAGCTAAATTGTAGATCATGCTTGAGGATATTTATGGAGACTTAGTTCCCTGTCTCTATGTACCTATTGTACAAACCTTGTGAGATTTTCTGGAGCCACTCAGAAGCAATGTTAGGGCAGAACAAGCATCATCCCAAAGAGTGAGTTGCTGGCCCCAGGCCCTTTTCTGGAACAGCATCCTTGTACAGTTAAACTAGGACTTCTAGTGGGAGAGATATTTGTGCTTCCCTATGTGGCATGTTCTCACAAGAACTAGAGTTCCTTGTGCATAGGTAGGAGGGAAGTGAAAAGGCTAAAATTTCTCCAGCCTTGATGGCTTTCAATCCACCGTGCAGGCCCATCCGCCTACGTGGATTCAGCAGAGCGTGAGTTGGAAGATTTAGCCTCTGTCTCATGTGTGTAACCGGCCCATGTAGTTCACACAGAGATTCAGCCTTTGTCTCCTCCACACGCAGCTTGTCCAAGCGTCTCGGATTACAGCTCCAGCTTGTTCGTCCTGTCAGCTCAACTGTAATTAGGAATTAACTCCAATAGAATCCATCACCAGGGTTTTTACTACCTGTTTATTCTATATCAGAGTAAATACAATCTCCTAAGTTACAGTCTATATTGCATAGCATAGTCCAGTGGACCAAGTCCACCCTAGCAAACAGAGCATCAGAGAGAAGAGACAAGAAGATGCATACAGAAAGCAATCCTTCTCTCTATTACAAAGTTACAGGAAACGAAACTTAACAATCATACTACGTCATCAGAAAGTACAAACCATGTGATCAGCTCATATTTCTTTCCCACCTACTTTTCCCATGAGAATAGAATAGTGGTGTCAGACTAAACAAGATTGTGTTTCTAGCCATCCTGTACCTTTCCAAATGAAAACACTTGTGCCACAGCTGTTGTTGTGTTACATGTCCCAACATCCCCCCACAGCCTGTGATACATGTTGTTTACATTTACTCAATGAGGCCTAGTGCCCTCATTAGTTTCCTGTGTCTTACTTCAGGCAATGGTTTTGTGAAAAGATCTGCCACCATATCCCCTGTTGCACAGTACTTGAGTGTTACCCACCCTTTTTGCACACAGTCCTTTACATGAGAGTAACGAACATCAATGTGTTTGGTTCTTGGCCTACATTTTTCATTTTGAGCCATGCTAATGCAAGCTTGGTTGTCTTCAAAAATTGTAACAGCCTTGTCTACTGGTATGACAATTGTTTGAACCATTCTATCTCATTACATGCTTGAGATAAACTGATGAACTCAGATTCTGCGCTAGAAATCGCCACACAAGTTTGTTTTCGTGTGTACCAGTCAATTAGACTGTTTTCATACATTAAAACTGTTCCACTTGTGGATTTTCTATCTGTTGCAGATCCCCAATCAGCATCAGTGTACACACAAAAACCTCCATTTGTGTGTGATGACCATTTCAGTTTGCAATTCATGGTACCTTTTAAATATGGTACCTTAACACCCGTTTCACAGCTAGCCAATCATAGTTAGAAGGATTTTGCGTTTTCCTGCTAAGTATGTTTACAGCATTGCTGATGTCTGGCCTACTCACATTTGCCAAGTATAGCAGGCTTCCAATAACACTCTGATATTTGCCAATATCATCAAATCCAGTGTTATCTGTGTGTTTCTGATATTCAAGAGTCATTGGAGTAGTAACTGGGTTACAATTCTCCAATCCATGAATTTCCAGCAATTTCTGAATTTTCCCACTTTGTTCAACCATGAAAGAACCTTACTCATCTTGAGATAATTGCATTCCAAGATAGTGTTGTACCAAACCCAGATCTTTCAGTTCAAAGTGTGCTTGCAATTCTTGTGCAATTTTGTCCTTTTGACTCACTGTTTGTGTTACCAGTAAGATGTCATCAACAAAAATCAACAAATACACCCAGTTTCCCTGTTCTGTGTAATTTGTATACAGACAGTGATCAGCCTTGCTTTGTTTGAATCCCAAACTAATCAAAACTCTGTCCAGCTTTTGGTTCCAGCATCGAGCTGCCTGCTTCAACCCATATATGGACTTGTTCAGACGACATACAAGACTGGGATCTTCTACAAAACCTTGTGGTTGCACCATGTAGAGTTCCTCTTGTAATTCCCCATATAAAAAAGCAGTTTTTACATCAAAATGAAATGCCATCATTTTTCTCTGTGCTGCCAATTTCAACAATAGTCTGACAGTTGCATACCTTGTTGTTGGTGCAAACACGGAATCAAAATCTACCCCATGTTTTTGTCCAAACCCCCTGGCAACGAGTCTTGCCCTGTACCTTTCCACCTGCCCCTGGTGATTTGTCTTCACCTTATACACCCATTTACAGGTGATGGCCTTACGCCCCACAGGCAAAGATACTAGACTCCATGTGTTGTTTTCATGCATTGCATTGATTTCATCCTGCATGGCCTCAAACCAATCATTCTTCACTTTTGGTTCCATGCTTTGAATTTCCTCAAAACTTTGTGGTTCTAAAGCTATTTTGAGAGCTTTATGTACAACAGTTTTCCCACTTTGGAATTCATCCTGATATCTAACAGGTGTTTTGCGTTCTCAGGTTGAACGCCTCAGAGACTGTTCACCTCCCTCCTGTTCCCCAGATATCTGCCCAGTGGCCTGTTCTGTCCCAGAAGCATCCTGCTGTGTTTCAAACATTGCATGCATTGGCAATTCCACCAGCTGTTTCTGGTCATCTGTTTGCTCGTGAAAAATCACATCCCTGCTCAGAATTGCCCTGTTGTGGTGTGGTGACCACAACCTGTACCCTTTTGTTTGTGCATCATACCCCAGCAGAAAACATTCAAAGCTTCTTGCAGATAGCTTTGTCCTGTTTTGAGCCTGTATATGAACAAAACATTTACACCCAAAAATGCGCACGTGTGCTACCTTTGGTTTCCTCCCATGAAACATTTCATATGGAGTTTTTCCAATTGTGGAATTTGGTAACCTGTTCAGCAGATAATTAGCATTTGACAATGCATCCCCCCAGAAACGGTTTCCCACCTTTGACTCAGTCAATTGGGCCCTCATCATGTCCTGGAGTGTCCTGTTACGTCTTTCAGCAACGCCATTTTGAAATGGAGAGTTTGGGGCAGTGACTTTGTGCCCTATTCCCTCACTTTCCAAAAATTTCTTGAACTTTGTACTCATGTACTCTCCCCCACCATCCGTGAGTAATTCTCCTATTGGATATTGTTTATATCTGTTCCCAGCCCATTTAACAAATGATTCAAATCTCTCTTGAACCTGAGATTTATGCTGCAGCAGATATACGAATCCAAAATGAGAATAATCATCAATTAGAGACATATAGTATTTGTTCCCCCCATAGCTAGTTTCAAATGGACCAGCAACATCAGAGTGTACCAGCTCAAAGATTCTTGTGCTCACTCTATCACTGTGTTTCTGAATGTTAGACCTGTGTGACTTTGCTGTACTACATACTTCACATTCCACATACTTTGAACAAGGTTTCATTGTCACACCCTCACACAGACCTGGCATTTTTTCTATGCTTCTGTAGTTGGCATGTCCAAAACGTTTGTGGAAAATATGTAAACAATTGTCATGTGGTTTCAAATTTGCATACTTTGCCTTCTCATCATGTGTTACAAACAGATTTATAACATACAGAGAATTCTGCAAATCACCTTTTGCACAGATCACCCCTTCATGTGAAATTACACAGTTGCTGTTAGAAAAACTTATTTCATATCCATCATTAGCCAATTGTGATATACTTATCAGATTTGTGTCCAGTTCTTGAACAAACAGTGCTCTCTGTTGACCCAAAGAAGCAAAGTCAATTGTTCCTGTAGCTGTTACTTGGATTCTTTTTCCATCAGCCAGTTCCACAAATTGATTTGTATATCCATCATCCAGAGATTGAAACATGTCTCTGGAATTTGCCATGTGGTGAGAAGCTCCACTGTCAAGTACCCACATGTCTTGGTTGGAAAAACCCACCCGAGCAATCAAACTTTTGCCCATTTTAATTGTATCCTCAGGTGTACTGGTAACTTCCTTTTTCTTTTTTTTCTTGCCCTTAAAAGTACAGTCTCTTTTAAGATGTGAAGTCGAACCGCAACCAAAGCATTTTCTGACTTTCAAAGCTGTTGCTTGTGTGACCCCCACCAGCTTGGCACCGTTCCCACCAGCATTCCCGCTGCTTGAATCAGCCGCGCTGTGTGCTGGTTTACGTCCAGCATGTTGCCTGCTTTGTCTTTTCTCCCATTCAGCGAGAAGCTTTCCTGACACATATTCCATGGTCAGATTCTGATCTGGTTGCCCCTCCATCAATGTCACAATTGTGTCATATGAAGAATCCAGACTGGATAACAGAATAGACACTTGATGCAGGTGCTCAACTTGCATCCCTTGTGCTCTCAGCCTGTTAAACATGTCCCGAATAGTACTCAGATGCTCAGGCATAGAACCACCTGGTTGTAAGCTCAGCCTGTACAGCTTACACGCAAGTATAATCCTACTTCCTGCCGTGCGCATCTGGTAAGTCCCTTGTAGGGTTTCCCAGATCTCCTTTGCTGTTTCCAAAAATTGAATGAATGGCACCTGGGAACTTTCAACAGATAAGCAGAGAATTGCCTTCGCTTTCTCGTCTCGTTCCTTCCATTCATCATAATTTTGGGCACCCACAGCCACAGCGTCCTGTGTTACAACATTCCAGAGCCCCGCATGAGTTAAATAATGCTGCATCTGGAAGCTCCAGATCACGTAATTCGTTCCAGACAATTTTTCAACTATCTGTGGATTCAGGGCTTGTGCAGCCATTCTGGCAACAGGGAAAGCTGCCGCTTCTTCCCCCTCAGAACTCCTGGCTTCACTTTCAGAGCCCTCAGCAGACACACCTCCCTCTTCTTCCCTTTGCTTACCAGCTGAAGAAGGTCCAGTAGATTCGTCTTCCGCTTTAATGGCCTTCTCTGCCATCAATCACTGCTTCTCCGAGTATTCGAAGCATTGACTCAAAGAAGCTGGATAAACAATTCCTGCCGCCGCCGCTGGCACAGACCCTCGACCTTGCCTCGAACTTTTATCCGCTCGATCTCCGGCACCAGTCCAACAGGTCATTTTGTAATCCAATTCCTCTGGGCGCATAACCCTGAAAAGGCTAAAATTTCTCCAGCCTTGATGGCTTTCAATCCACCGTGCAGGCCCATCCGCCTACGTGGATTCAGCAGAGCGTGAGTTGGAAGATTTAGCCTCTGTCTCATGTGTGTAACCGGCCCATGTAGTTCACACAGAGATTCAGCCTTTGTCTCCTCCACACGCAGCTTGTCCAAGCGTCTCGGATTACAGCTCCAGCTTGTTCGTCCTGTCAGCTCAACTGTAATTAGGAATTAACTCCAATAGAATCCATCACCAGGGTTTTTACTACCTGTTTATTCTATATCAGAGTAAATACAATCTCCTAAGTTACAGTCTATATTGCATAGCATAGTCCAGTGGACCAAGTCCACCCTAGCAGACAGAGCATCAGAGAGAAGAGACAAGAAGATGCATACAGAAAGCAATCCTTCTCTCTATTACAAAGTTACAGGAAACGAAACTTAACAATCATACTACGTCATCAGAAAGTACAAACCATGTGATCAGCTCATATTTCTTTCCCACCTACTTTCCCCATGAGAATAGAATAGTGGTGTCAGACTAAACAAGATTGTGTTTCTAGCCATCCTGTACCTTTCCAAATGAAAACACTTGTGCCACAGCTGTTGTTGTGTTACATGTCCCAACAGGAAGAACAGCTGGTGGGAAGGACAAAGCACCATAACTGGCATAGAGAGACAAATATCATCCCAGGGACAGTGGGAGCCAGCGCTGTTGGTAGGATTTAAAGGCCCAAAATATATGTGAGCAAATGTCTAATTCACACACACATGCACACACATATTTATTTGTTTATTTATTATATTTTAATCTACCCTCAGACTGTTGGGGGGCCGGACTATAGTTTGAAAAAAATATGAACGAATGGACCAAGTAAAAAAAAAAGGACCCGAGTCCTTTTTTTTTACTTGATAGGGGTGAATTTTTTTCCCTTTAAATGGGAAGTTATTTATTTATTTATTTATTTCATTTCATTTCATTTTTATACCGCCCAATAGCCGAAGCTCTCTGGGCAGTTTACAGCAATTAACAAGACAGTCCCTGCCGGCAGGCTTACAATCTAAAAAGACACGACACACAAGGAAAAAGGAATGGGGAGGGAAGAAGGGGGAATATTAATGAATACTCCTGGCAGGGCTGGTGGTATTTACATATATAGTTGCACAATTGTTTCATGCCTAACACAATTGTTTTTGCCATCACACAAATGTGAGCATACTCTGCTTCAATCCAAAGTAGCATTTTTGAAACGTTAGAAATCTGACTTAGCTGCATCAGCTCATACAGAAGAGGGAAAACACCACCACTAATTTTTCAATATTGCAAATATTCATACTTTCCAAGTCAATTTAAAAGATGAGATTAACCAAATTTAATACAAAAGATGTGACTGAAGCCCTTTCGGTGTCATTAATGGAAAGCAACCCAAGAACAGATTATGTGTAATTCTCACCCATACATTTTGCCATACTTAAACATTCTGTGCAGACACTGAGAAACCATGGCTAATCGCAAAACACAGGCACCTGTGTCACACACAACGATCTACTGCTACATAATCTAACCTACCTCACAGGGTTGTTGTGAGGATAAAATGGAGAGGAGGGTAAGGATTCCTTATGTAAGCTGCCTTGGATTCCTTGCAGGAAAAAAGGCGGGGTATAAATAGAATAAATAAATAATCGCCCTATTCTCAACAAAGAAGTGCTGGAAGAAGCCCTTAGTGACGCTTCCGTCTTTTTGTAAAGCAAAGTCCTTCTCTCCCCTCCCCCCACAGTTTGGGAAGGCTGCAAGGCTCTCATTTTTCAAAGTAGCTTGGAAACAAGAGTGGGAATAAGCGATCTGTGGCTGGGAAAAGAGAAAATACAAACAACAAGTGGAAACCATTTGGAAAGGCACAGATGACGACAGGCAACTCTGGACTCTCAACTCCACCTACCTACCTATACCTGCCTTCCCACCCTCTCGTTCTAACAGGCCCGGCTGGCTCCTCAGCCCCAGCCTTTTGCTTCAGCTCTGCTGTGTCCCTCTCAATTGGAGAGCAGAAAAGGAGAATGGATGAAACCGGCTCACCTTCGCACTCTGTCAGTCAGCAGACGGACTTCCAGGCCCCAGAACCCAACGGCCACATTCACAACTCAGCTGAGAGAGAACAGCGGCAGCAGCAGCAGCCACGAGAGGCTCGACAGCGTCCCCTCCCAGCATTCCCCCACACCGGCTCGCCTCTCCCTTCCACCTATTCCTCCCCTTCTTCCATTCGCCACTGCCGCCAGGCCCCATTTCTAGGCCTGGCCCAGCCTCTTCCCCCCCCCCATGAGCGCCAATGCCTGCAGCGTAGCTCCTGAGGTGCCGTCGATGACTTTGATGGCGTTGAGCGCTGGGTGGTAACAGAGGCTGCAGAGTCTGACAGCATCACAATTTAGGCAGCTGCCCTGCAGCAGCAGCCACTCGCACCGGCGCCAAGGAACAAGACGTTCCCCGGCCTCCTGTGCCGCCATCGCGCAGTACAAGAGGCCCGGCGGAGCTGCTCAGTGACGGAGCTGCTCAGTGACGGACCCGAGAAGAGCCACTGCCGCCAGAAGTCAGCATCCGGGTCTGGAGAATGGGGGAGGGAAAAGGGGAGAGGGGGAACGAGAGAGAGAGAAAGGGAGAGAGCTGAGTGTCAGCAGGAAAAGTGAGGAAACTATGTAATTATGCCGGATGCAGAATGCTGGCAAAAGAATCGGCGCTTGAAGCGAAAGAGTTTTTTAAAAAAGTCTGCTTCTGCTGATTGGCCGCTGGGCCGGATAAAAAGGCAAGGCGGGCCGGATGTGGCCTGCGGGCCTTAGTTTGAAGACCCCTGACATAAACTAATCCACCAGAACTACTTAAGCCTTCTGACCTTCCAAGTCAACCCGGCAGAAATTTGGGACTGATTTGGGGAACCCTCCCCCATATTCTGAGAATAGTCTGTGATAGACTAGTTCTTTGAATACACAGAAGTTTTTCAACTGCCCAGTACACATCTGGAATAGTTATCAATAAAATGAAGCCCATTTTTCACTTTGAGATTCCTGAGCAAGTCATCTCTGACAAGGCTCACAATTTTCATTGGACCTTTTTAGAAGATATGCAGAGGCCTATGGATTTCACCAACATGCCTCTAGCCCACTGTTTCCCCAGAGCAGCGGTAAGGCAGAACATGCTGTCTAGTCTGTAAAGCATCTGCTGTGTATATCTTCTGACTTCTACCTTGCCCTATTGGCATATTGGTTGACACCTTTGGCAAATGGCTTCAGTCCAGCAGAGCTGTGTCTAGGACAGAAGCTTTGTTCCATGGCCCCAATGCTGTTTCTCAACTAAGTCCATGGTGGCCTGATTTCCACAGCCTCTAGGAACAGGATGGTCATTATAACCTTTTCCAGAAGAACATTTATGGCAAACACCATAGAGCTACATTCCTGAAACCACAGAAACCAGGAGACCTAGTCTGGGTGAACGACACCCCCCTCCAAAAAAAAAAAAAAAAAAAAAAAAGAGCAGAGGGTTTGTAGAGACCACCCTATTTGGTCACACTCCCAATTTGCTGCCATCAAGCTTACCTTGTACTTGTGGGAGATTCTCCAATGCCCTTCCAAGAAACCACTGCAACACAGCCTGCAAGAAAACACTACCCAAGACATATATACCCCTAGCAGATGTTCCAGTTCCTTCCTCTAACAGGAGATACCCAGATAGAAAGAGATAACCCCCTGCATTCCTGAGAAATTACAAAACATCTGGAAGACCACAGAATACTTAGGGCTAGTGGCTGCATGTCAATACTGCAGAATAATCCCTGCCTTGTAGCCAAAGGTCCAGGTAGTCTATCCCAGCCTTCACAGGATTTTACAGCATGCATTGTAATAGTATATTCTTGTTTAGGTTGTTATTCATTGAGTTTAGTTTGCTGAATTGTTACTCCTACTCCTTAGAAAGTGTGGTGAGTTATTTGCTATATAAATACCATGGCCACTAGTTTCAGCCCAACATGGTCTCCAAGCTCTCTGTTACCGCTACAGATGGTAGGACAAGGAATACAGGTTAAAGAATTCTCAGGTTAAGAAAGGAATGAATTAATTGGCATTCATTAAGCTGATTTTCCCAGACTTCTCTTTCTAGTGTTATAAATCCATAATAATTAAGCCTGGATAAAAAAACATAAGAAGATTCTTGCTGGATCAGACAAAGGCCTATCTAGTCCAGCATTCTGTTATCATAATGGCCAACCAGAGGCGTATGGGAAGCCCAAAAGCAGGATATGTTTTCCCCAACAACTGGCATTCTGAGGCATGATTTTATCTAATTCCCTTTTAAAGCTGTCCATGTTGGCAGCCATCATACATCTTGTGGAAGCGAATTCCATATGTGTTCTGTGAAGAAGTACTTACGTATTTTGTTATCCGTCCTGAATCTCCCACCATTTAGCTTCATTGGATGATCCAAGACTCTGGTATTATGAGAGAGGGATAAATTTTCTTCTTACCCACTTTCTCCACACTATGAATAATGTTATACACCTTTCTTATATCCACCTTTACTTACCTTTCTTCTAAGTGAAAAAGCCCCAAACTTTGTAACCGTTCCTCCTATGCAGGTTCCTGCAGCCCCTTGATCATTTTGGTTTCACTTATCTGTACCTTTTCCAGCCCTACAATATTCTTTTTGGGGTGTGGTATCCATAACTGCACACAGTATACAGTAATACCTTGGATTGAGAGCATAATTCGTTCTGGAAATGTGCTTGTAATCCAAAGCACTTGTATATCAAAGCAAAATTCCCCATAAGAAATTTGTACACATATTTTTAATTTAAGCTGCAATAAAGAATGATAGTGTAAAGTCTTCTTTCTTTTTGACTGTACTACAGTATACTTGTATTGCAAGACGTCACTTGTTTATCAAGTTAAAACTTATTTTAAAAATTTGCTTCTCTTGCAAAACACTTGCAGACCAAATTACTTGCAATCCAAGGTTTTACTGTACATTAATTGTTTCATTTCTCTCCCCCCTGCTTAAAAACCAACCCTTAAAAACATTTTATTGATTTCTGTAGTCGCTAAATAACCCTCATCTCTACATGCCCATGAAAAGTATGAGCAGGGATTGAGTGGAGGCACTTGTTTCCTCTCAGGCAAAAAGAAGTCAGGAAACTCCCTTAAAGAAAAGGTCAGACATTTGTTCATCAAGCCCAATATTGTCCTCTCTGACTAACAGCAGCTCGCCAGGGCAGGGGTCCCCAATGTGGCATCTGCAAAACTCCTGCAAAACTTTAAATCCATTTTTTTAAAACATATGTACATGGATTTGTATATACCCATAGCAATGAATACATATGAAATGCATACAACTTTCTAGCAATTATGCATAGGCTTCAACAAAGGCAGACCAAATATACAATTACCAGTAAGTATCTATTTGAAGGTGGCATCTATATGCCAACCTTTCAAATATTGAAAGCATTGTAAGGTCCTCAGTCCGTTGCATTATAGAAGGTGAGTGTTTATCCTTCCAATGCTGTAATATCAGTCTTTTAGCTGTCAAACGGGTGCAGAGACCTTGACCATTTGTTCATTTCCATGAAGCAGGTAAATTATTTATTATTTAAATAACTATTTAAATTATTGAAAAGAGCATGTGCATCAGTGAATATGTCCCAATACTAAATTTGTGTGTATATTAACGTCCTCTCAAAAAGAAGAAACTACTGGGCATTGCCAAAACATATGTTTAAACCAGTGTTCTCCAACCTTGGGTCCCCAGATGTTTTTGGCCTACAACTCCCAGCATGCCCCAGCCAGTTTAAAAGAAAGATTAGCTGTATTGCATAGCCTGCAATTAGCCAAATTAGACAACCCCCTCTTAAAGAGACATTGCAGTGTCCAGTAGACATGAAACAAACAGCCTATGATCCCTAGACATGATAAGCAGATGCCAGAGCAGTGATCCACTAATTAGGCATTTTGCGGTGGTGCCCGCAGCAGTTTCTCAAATTCCCAAATGTGCCCACGGGTGCAAAAAGCTTGGGGACCCCTGCTCTCGGGTTTCAGCGAGAAGTCTTCCCATTATCTGCTACCTGATTCTATTAACTAGAGATGCCAGGGTTTGAACTTGGGAATGCAGAACATGTGATCTACCACTGATCCCTCCCAAAGGTTTGGTGGACCAAGAGTTTGATTTTATGCCAATGGTCACTGAACTTTCCTTCCTATTCCAGAATTTTTTGTTTTGGCAGCAAACATATTGGAATCACTCAGGCTCCAGGGGCTTCAGTGATGCAGCAGGCCTTGTTTCAAACATGAAGCTTGGCATGTCATATTGGAGCAGAGCCCTCTGCAGCGGAGTCTGGTGGCTGGCTCCAATGTGTCAGAGGGGCGGTGTATCTGCTCCAGATATTGCTCTGAACTTTTAAGGAGCTATCCATGGTGCCAAACCTATTTTGGGGACAGGGTTCAGCACCATGGATAGCTCCTTAATGGTTTGGAGTGAAATCTTGAGCGGATACACAGCCCCGCTGACATGGGAGTCACCAGCCTCCACTGGCCCTCTGTCCACACACAATAAGGCCTACTGCTTTGCTGGCACTTTCCAGACCCACAAACGAGTGCTAATAATGGCTTCTTTCAGTGGCGGTGCATGGCATCTGCAGAACGGCAAAATGACTACCAAATATCACCTGGAACAGGATTTGATGGTATTTCAAATCATGGATATTGCTATCTAATATGAAATAGTTTGTGATTAGACAGTATCAAATCATTCCTTCTTGTCCTGTTCCTGGATATACATATTGAGACAGAGAAGCTGGCTCTGGGAGACACACGTGTAGGTCACCAGCAAATTTAGTCACATGTGTATCATCGTTGCTGCATCACATCTTTTGATTTAATTACCAAAATTGCATTAAAACTTGTACCCCTTTTTTAATTACACAGGAGTACATATCGTCTCTTACTGTAGATAGTACACCTTAACCATGGGAGCCATGAAAATTATTGCCTTGATTCCATACATCCACATAGTGGCTTGAACCGATATAAATGCAGTGGCATCCTAAGTGAGGAAAGTGCGTGAAGTGGGCAGATCCATTTTGTGCAATACTATTTGGCATGGCAGGTGAAATCCGACTGGAGGAGTTTCTTTCATTAACACAGGCTTGTGCCAAAGAAGTGCCTGCCTTTGTGATAAGTAACCAATCATTCACCTCAATGGTGCCTCACCTTGCTTTGTTGCACCCCAACTTTGCCCTTGTTTCTCCTGTGTAAGGCCCTCACATGCAACTGTTATGTCCCATCTTTCAGGGGAGCCCTTCACCAAATGGTAGCATTGACTCACACACCTGCAACCATCCCAAGTCCTGAATCAGTGTACCTGAGGTCACACCAGTGTCTCAGAGTTTTTCTAGATGAGGCTGTTAATCCGCTGTATCTACTTTTGGTTTCGTTACAAAATTGAGATCCAAGCACTACATGAAGAGCATTTCCCCCTGCTTTTCTGCTACATAACCCCAAGGTGGCACTGTGGTATAGTGAAACAGTGCAATTAGACAAGTGGAAAAAGCATTTTCTTTCATTTTTACAAATAAATACTGCATCTTCCCTGTTCTAAAAAAAAAAGTGCCGAAAGTGCTCTTTAGACACAGAAGTGAAACTGGAGGGTCAGTCCAAAGAGCCCGTAAACAACTGTGAGTAGGGAATGATTAGCACATGATAAATGCCTCATTACTTGTGGTTGTTCTGTGTGCTTCTGTTTGTTGATGCAACAGGCCAAAGGAGCAGGCTAGAAGTGAACAGTGTGTGAGGGAGCAGCTAAGCTCAGTTTAGCTATTGTGAGAACAAGTGCTTTGCCATCTACATGCTTCTATACACAGTGACCTTTTTAAAAGAAGTGTGACCTAGACGTGATATCTAATTGTGTGCTACTTATATTGTTAGAGGTATATAAAAAAAGCTATCTTCCTAATCCACAAAGCATTACATAAAAAGAGAGTTAAGTAAGTAGATTAATTGAAATTTTAGACATTAAGGTAGCATAGCCATAGATAACTTCCGTGTGAGAATCATGATTAAATTAGAACTCAGAGCTTCCAACCTTCAACCCCTACCACCAATTTCTCCCCACTATAAACGCAGGACAGTTTATCCAGCAAAGGAGCAAACATGTGACCTCCCTATTTACAGTCTGAAGTGGTACAGTCCAGAACCAGTTTTACCATGAGTTCTGCTGTCTATGTCAACCAGTCATTACTTCCCAAGAACTCCAAATCTCAAGGTGTAACAAATAATCACTAAACTGAGAAGCTTTTTGAGAACAAATGTTTCAGCCATATTATAGTTTTATTACCGCACATGCGTGTGTGGATGGAAGCCACTCCACATTTTTGTTTCTGTTATATTTCCTATTTTATGTGTGTTTTCATTTAAGACATTGGCAATGGGTCTAGGAACCAGAGGAAGGAGACACCAGGAAGAATGCTTCTTATTGCATTCATCTTTCCAAATTACTTCTTTTCTTTTCAGTTCCGTTTCTGTGAGGTTGGTCAGGATAGGAGAGTGTTGGCATTTGTTCCTGTGCCTTGCTTTTTGCACACACACACACACAAAGTCAGCTATTGTAAAAATCAGGATTATTTGCATTTCATTTTAAACCCCAAACAAATGAATGCCAGGGTGCCATATTGGTTTGGCAAGTTTTCAGAGCTTGATGCATTTAGGTGTCTGCAATTGTACACAAGCAGGTCTGCCTCTGCTGTACAGAATCTTGCAACATTATGCAATATGCAATCGCATTTGGGCACTAACTTTGGTGTGTCTCATTGGAGCTCTTTAAATGTACCCTAGGAACACCGGCTCCAGGTTTAGAGGGCTTTGGGGCAAAGTGCCCTCAATGGGCCCTCTATCTTAGTGAGTCTACCTTCTCACTGCCATTGTCACCAGCTGCTATTGCTCCTTATCCTCTCTCTCATCATGGCCAGCACTTGCTTGCTTGACAGACAGAGAGCCAGTCAGCAAGTAGGCAGTGGCATCTACTGCTCCTCTGTTGTGGCTGAGAAGCAGGTGAACAAGGAGGTTGCCATGACTGCAGGTTGCAAAGGAGCAAGTCCAGAGGGCTCTTGTCAGTGGGGCCCTGCTGGGGAGTGGGCCTTTGACACCAGCCCTGACCCGAAGTATGCGGTAGCCCGTTCTTTGTAAGTAGTTCCACATAGCTTGGGCAATGTTTAATTGATCCAATGATGGGGCAGGTTAATTCCATGGTTCCTGCCCATGGAATTGGAACCCTTATTCTATGAGAAAGACCCACATTATCCATAAACATACACAGAAGAAGAAGAAGAAGAAGAAGAAGAAGAAGAAGAAGAAGAAGAAGAAGAAGAAGAAGAAGAAGAGAATTAGTCCACAGACAATATAAAAGAACAACATAAAATACAATTAAGGCTCCACATAAAAGTATACATAAGACAGAATTTTGTATTTACTGAAACAGAGCAAAGAATTTAAATTTAAAAATAGGAGCAAAGCATGTCAGAATGAATTTATATCCGCAAAGCTCAGAATCTGCACCACAGTTAACTGAATGAAATGGATTCCAAATATCTTTTCCTGATCCTGAGGATGGAACCTTTTACCCCCCCCCCCAGTCATGTACTAATTAGTTCCTTGTAAAGCTTATTTTTTCTTTCACTTTCCAATATTTCATTTTCTTTAGTAAGATCTCTTACTATGATATCTTAAGAACATCCTGAATCAGACCAAAGGCCTATATAAGCCAGCATTGTATTCATGCAGTGGCCAACCAGCCACCTGTGGAAAGCCCACAAGCAGAACATGAGTGTAATATTACCCTCATGCTCACATTCCTCAGCAACTAGTATACAGATACATGCTCCATCTGATACTGGAGGTCATAGATAGCCATTATGACTAGTAGCCATTGATAACCTTATCCCCCCCCCCTCATGATTCTTTCTAACCCCTTTTTAAACTCATCCAAGTTCATGAGCATCACTAGCTCTTAGTGATGTATGGATTTTGTTTAATCTGCTCTGTGCCTGTTTCATGGATAGTCAGGTATCTTTCATTCCATCGTCTACTCATTGGCAGAATCTGATTCCCCCCCCTTTTGGAAAAGTGTGCAAAGAAGTCTACCACAACTGACTTAACTTTCACTGCCATGCAACATTTTGAATAGTTTTTCTTAGCTCAGCATACAATCTGTGTGCAGAGTGCACAAAAGAGAGCATTCCACAGAGAAGGCTGAGGAGAGATGAGCAATGTATAAAATGTTGTGTTTGTGTATGTTTTAGTGGCATATATATTAGCATATTTCCCAGTTACTTTCATATTTTCATACCACTAAATTCACGTACAATTCCAGAGAGTAAAAAAAAAGAAAAGAAAGAAAGAAAAGGTCTGCAACTTAAAAGATGCCAGGCTGCTGCAGATTCCACAGGTCGTATTCATAGAAATCCAATGTCATTTGGATCCATTTCAGATTTCTCCAAGATCCCTACCTCTTCTGGTAGCAAATCCCATAGTTTAACTATGTGCTGTATGAAGAAGTACTTCCTTTTATCTGAATCTCCCACCATTCAGATTTTATGGAATGAACCCAGGTTCTAGTATTATGGCAGAGGGAAGAAAACTTTTCTCTAGCCACCTGTTCCGCACCATGCATTTGCGTTTGCTAACATGGTTACACAAGCTGTGTGGGAGTCACGTACAAAACAGTGGCTACCATATGGCTACTTTAATGTTTCAAGGGTCCCAAGACCACTTCTCTGGCCTGGCATCAGCACCCAGCATCCTTGGGCAGTTGCTGGAGTCCCAGTTCCCTGGTAGGGCCCACCAGTACTGAGGCCTGTCGTGTGCCTCCCATGCTGGGTAGCTGGGACTGGGAAGTTGCCATTTTAAAAATTTCCCACAATCCCCTGGAGCAACGCTACATTAAGCACTTGGGCCTTTTGGGAAACTTAGCATGACAGCATCCCAGACCCAGGAAGTGCTGCCACCAGATTCACCCACATGGCAGGGAGCCTACCGATATAGGAGAGGGGTCCATCAGACAGCAGTTTTCTGAAGGACTCCTGGACTCCTCAACCCTGGAGTTTGTCCTGCTACTTTTTATGAGGCATTTCATACTCTAGTTCTGATAAGTGGATACAGTAATGCCTTGGATTGCAAGTAACTTGGTTTGAGAGCGTTTTGCAAGACAAGCAATTTTTTAAATCTTTATTTATTTATTTACTTGATATACAAGCGACGTCTTGCAATACAAGTACTGTAGTACGGCTTAAATTAAAAATCTCCATAAAAATTTTTTTGGGGGGGGATTTTGTTTTGATATAAGAGTGTTTTGGATTACAAGCACATCTCCGGAACGAATTATGCTCTCAATCCAAGGCATGACTGTACATGTCCATGGCCTTGTAGGCCCCTTCCAACTCTACTTTTCTATGATTTTCTATGTTTACTGCCATTCAGTCAGTCAGTCAGTTGATTTTATTGCATATAACCATAGGTGCTTACAATTTTGCAAGAGAGAGAGAGAGTCACAAAAAGAATAAAGAGTTGAACAAGCCACTCAACAGATTTTAGAACCTCTGCTCTAATATTTTTAGCAGCCACTGCAAATAGGGTCACTTGATTAGTTACGTAAGAATCTGTATCTACAAGATACAGCCAAAGTTCTGTCAGACATTCCTCCCAACAAAGGTGCAAAACATCTTTTCTTGGGACTGGCATACAGTTCACAGGAAAAATACATGTTTATTGTGTGACAGTTACAAAGAGTGCAGTTACAAAGAGATAGAGATAACAGATCCATCTTTGCTCACATTCATTTTGAAATTTAAAAGTCTAATAAATACACACCCTTTATTTTCAAGATGATACTCTGCTTCTTCTTCTTTTGTACTTGGATTTTAAAATATGATTGCAAAATATTGCAAAAGGTGACCCTAATATTGGGAGGGAAGAGAGGGAAAAATGCATTGGTACAAAGCATGGGACACAAATATATGGAATTAAAGTCAATGAAACCTCTGTTCTCTCTTTCTTAAACCAGTAAATATGACTATATTCTGATATGTCAAGTTGTGTTTATGTGTATACTTACTTTTTAATTAGTTCAACTGTGTTTTTCCATTTCTGCCTAAGAGCAATACTTAGCAGCTGTATAATCTATAACAGAGGTAGGCAACCTTTTCAGGTCGTGGGCACACCTGGCAATTTGAAAAACTGTCCTCGACACTATTACAAAAGGGCTGCCGTGGGAGGCATGGCAGAGACCAAGTAACCTGCCCCAAAGACTTAGTACAAGACAAAGGTGGGATGTATGAGCCCCAACACACTAATTTCTCCTTTGAGCCCGTAATTATCAGCACCAACTTAAACCTACGTATTTCACAGCAATCCCAGCTGCCGGTAAAAAATGTGTGTGTGTTTGTTTGTTTTAAAAGGGGGAGTAGGGCTCCTGGGGGATGCCATTGAAGGTGTCTGGGGGCTAAAGGAACTTTATCTTGGACCTGGGAGATCTGGATTCAAATTTGCCTCAACCATTAACTCATGGGGTAGCCTTGGGCAACAGCTGAGTCGCCTCCTCATTCCCGATTAGTGAAATGTAACTATTAATGACTTATTCATGGGGAATTTTTATATGGACAACTGACCTAAGCATTGCAAACATTGCCACATTAAGAAGAGCAATAGAAATAATTAGCATTTAAGTCAATTTTGCTTTTTCTCCTGGAACCTGCTCCTAAAACTGCTTCAGTTCTGCTTCTGGATGAAAGACCTTTGCAATCTTTATTGGGATTTGGGTTTGAAAAGAGCTAGCAAGAAAAGAAAGGTGTCAGTTTGAGCCTAAAAACATGTGGATCCCTGAGAGATGGGGTGTTAATCAGTTTCGCTTCCTGCACATCCCTGTCGGTTGGGCAAAAGTGAAACCAAAAATATTGCCCAATGAAATTCCTGCTCGATCTCAAAGCAAAGAAGCTCAGGCCTAGATGGTATTAGGATCCCCCCCTTCATTTTTTGTTATAGATGCTGTATGGACTAAGACTATAAAAGAAGTAATTTGAGGGCAAATCCACACCTGAAAAGACAAAATCATTGGTTTCCCCTTATGGAAGGCTCCCTGGGGAACATAATACAGGGAATCATGGGCCATTTACTACTAGTTGTGATATATAACTGTCTGATGTAAAAAAAATCAATGGTTTTCTCTTTAAAAGGCTTCCCTGGGGACCAAAGAGTAGAAGGTCAGAACAGGTTACTAGTTTGCATGCTTGTCTGTTTGTTCTTTGATGGCAAACAACACTATAAGTAATGCCTATTCACTCCGAGGAAGAAAGTAGCAAGGAGCTGTCTGTGCTCCACCTTCACCACCACAGGAATACCATTTTTTTCCCTATTCCAAAGAAGAAGAACAGATTATTTGAGAAATGAAATTGTCATCTCTCTTCTTAAACTCACCACCTGCTTCTTTCTGCACCGTTCTTTCGCCCAAATACACACACACACACCCTTAGGCTATGTCTTGAAGGGTATAACTTGTTCAAAAGGAACAGAAGCAACAGAAAGGGAGGTGGAGTTGCACTGTATGTTAAAAATACGTATCTCTGCACAGAGATACAGGAAGAGGAGCTTGGCAGCCCCATTGAGAGCATCTGGGTTAAAATAAAGGGGGCAAAGAATAAAACGAACATGGCGGTTGGAGTCTACTACCGACCACCCAATCAAGGAGAAGACGAGGATGGAACTTTTGAAAAACAAATTGCCAGTGTTTCAAGGAGGCACGATGTGGTAGTAATGGGAGACTTCAATTTCCCTGATATCTGTTGGGAGACTTTTTCAGCCAAACATGGCCCCTCCAAGAAATTCCTGAGCTGTGCTGCTGATAACTTCCTCCTACAGAAAGTGGAGGAAGGAACTAGAGGATCGGCTATCCTTGACCTGATTCTAACCAACAGAGACGAGTTAGTGGATAAAGTGGCAGTTTCGGGAACTCTGGGGGAAAGTGACCATGTTATACTTGAGTTCTTGATTCTAACGGAAGCAAAAGCTGAGTGTAGCCAAACACGTACCCTGGATTTTAGGAAAGCCAATTTTAACAAACTCAGAACAATGATTAGTAAGATCCCATGGCAAGTGACTCTCACGAGAAAGGGAGCCCAGGAGGGGTGGGAGTTTTTAAAAAAGGAAATTTTAAAGGCACAATTGCAAACAATTCCCAAAAGGAAAAAAGGCAGAGGGCAACAGAAGAAGCCAATGTGGCTTCACAATAAACTCAAAGACGACCTGAAAACAAAAAAGGACACGTATAGGAAGTGGAAGGAAGGACAGGCTACAAGTGAAGAGTACAGGCAGGTAGCACAGAACTGCAGGAATAGTGTCAGGAAGGCTAAAGCTGAGAATGAGCTAAGGTTAGCGAGGAATGCTAAAAGCAACAAAAAAGCTTTCTTCAGATACATGCACAGTAAAAGACAGAAGAAAGAACTGGTGGTTCAACTACGCAATGAGGATGGCAAATTGATAACAGAAGACAAAGAAAAGGCAGAAGTGTTCAATTCCTACTTCGGCTCGGTCTTCTCCCAAAAGAGGGTCTATGACCCCCCTGGCAAACCTGAAGTGCAGACTGAAGGGGCAGGATTGCAGCTTGAGATTAATAGGCAAATGGTCAAGGAGCACCTGATTACTCTGAACGAGTTTAAATCTCCAGGGCCTGATGAGCTGCATCCTAGAGTAATAAAGGAACTGGCAGAAGAACTCTCAGAACCACTGTCTATTATCTTTGAGAAATCATGGAGGACAGGTGAAGTGCCAGACGACTGGAGGAGGGCAAATGTTGTTCCCATCTTCAAAAAGGGCAAGAAGGAGGAACCTGGGAACTATAGGCCAGTCAGTCTGACATCAATCCCCGGGAAGATTTTTGAGCAGATTATAAAGAAGTCAGTCTGCAAGCACCTTGAAAACAATGCAGTGATTACTAGAAGCCAGCATGGATTTGTCAAGAACAAATCCTGTCAGACTAATCTGATCTCATTTTTTGATCGGGTAACCTCCCTTGTGGACTGTGGGAATGCTGTGGACATTATATATCTGGACTTCAGCAAAGCTTTCGACAAAGTGCCTCATGATATCCTGATTAGTAAGCTAGCTAAGAGTGGGCTAGATGGAACAACTATCAGGTGGATCCACAATTGGCTACAGAATCGGACTCAAAGAGTGCTTATCAATGGTTCCTTCTCAAACTGGGGAGAGGTAACGAGCGGGGTACCACAGGGCTCGGTCCTGGGCCCCGTGCTCTTCAACATTTTTATTAATGACTTGGATCAGGAGGTACGGGGAATGCTTATCAAATTTGCAGATGACACAAAGTTGGGTGGAACAGCTAATACTCTGGAAGACAGAAACAAAATTCAAAGTGACCTCGATAGGCTGGAGCGCTGGGCCGAAAACAACAGAATGAAATTTAATAGGGATAAATGCCAAGTGCTGCACCTAGGGAGAGGAAACCAAATGCAGAGTTACAGAATGGGGGACACTTGGCTCAACAATACTACAAGTGAGAAGGATCTTGGAATTGTGGTAGATCACAAACTGAATATGAGCCAGCAATGCGATGTGGCTGCAAAGAAGGCAAATGCAATTTTGGGCTGTATTAATAGAAGTATAGCTTCCAAATCGCGGGAAGTGATAATTCCCCTTTACTCGGCACTGGTTAGGCCTCATCTTGAGTACTGCGTCCAGTTCTGGGCACCACACTTTCAGAAGGATGTAGACAAACTGGAGAGGGTTCAGAGGAGGGCAACAAAGATGATAAAGGGACTGGAAACAAGGCCCTATGAGGAGAGACTGAAAGAACTGGGCATGTTTAGCCTTCAGAAGAGGAGACTGAGGGGAGATATGATCGCACTCTTCCAGTATTTGAAGGGATGTCACACAGAGGAGGGCAAAGATCTCTTCTCGATCATCCCAGTTTGCAGGACACGGAATAATGGGCTCAAGTTACAGGAACCTAGATTCCACCTAAACATCAGGAAAAATTTCCTGACTGTCAGAGCAATAAGACAATGGAATCAACTACCTAGGGAGGTTGTGGGCTCTCCCACTCTGGAGGCATTCAAGGTGCAGCTGGACAGCCATCTGTCAGGGATGCTTTGACCTAGATTCCTGCATTGAGCAGGGGGTTGGACTCGATGGCCTTGTAGGCCCCTTCCAACTCTACTTTTCTATGATTCTATGATGATTCTACGCCATGATTTTCTCAAGGGCTGGAAACACTAGATCATCTTGGCTTCTTCTTAGGGCTGCGATCTGTTTTACTGGCCCTGCAGTCTCATACCTTTACTAGTGTCAGAAACACACACAGAGGGTGGGGAGGGGGTTTATGCTTTTCCTGTCATGGAGAAGAATGAAAGGAAAAGCTTCCCCTGCTAAAGGTCATTTTGCTGGACAAGAGTATCTGGGACTCATTAAGCATTAAAATAGAATCTAAGTTTTTGGTGGAATTGTGTATTTGTTTGTTTTTAATGACAAACCATTGAAAACACAACCAGGTACCTTTCGCT
This sequence comes from Shinisaurus crocodilurus, assembly GCA_021292165.1. Taxonomy (NCBI): domain Eukaryota; kingdom Metazoa; phylum Chordata; class Lepidosauria; order Squamata; family Shinisauridae; genus Shinisaurus; species Shinisaurus crocodilurus. The sequence goes on from CM037877.1 coordinate 47,706,848, forward strand.
GTTTGATTAAGGCAGATCTACCCATGGGTTGGTATTCAATATTCAAAAATGGTGCCTTCAGTTCCTTGTACCACACTGTCTGTAGCACCATTGTTGGCACACGCCAACCAACTTGGCAAGGAGCCCTCAGGTTACTGTTGAGTCCTATCCTTTCTCCCATTTGGAAATCCTTGGCTTATCTAAATCATTCAAATTAGGGATGCCAGTGAAGTTCTCTTGATCCTGGCTTGGAGAAAAACTTCAGGGGCTTGTAAAGCCTGCCTCAAAATGCAAAGAGAGCTTTACAAGCTCCCCACCCCCATTTCTTTTTCTCTGAATCCGAGCAAAAGAAGAATTTCCACTTTCCCCACCACCTGTCTCATACTGAAAAGCCACATCACCCAAACACATTTCCCCTTTCATTCCCTTAACTTTGTGGGAGTGGTAAGATTGGTGAATAGTGGTGAAGGTGTGCTGGGAGGAGGGAAGCAACTACATCATCCGTAATCCCCCATGCCCCATCATGATGGCGCAGTGTGGTGGCAGAAGTAAAATCCTCTCTCTCCTCTCCTCCTCATGTGCACTCACTGCTATTGCCACCACAGAGTTGAGGGAAGAGAAATGGGGAGCGTGGTTGGCAGGCTGGTGATGAGGCAGCATCCTTCTGAGCCCTTGGCTTGGCAAGTTCTCATCCATTTCTAAGCGAAACACATTGGGGAGGGATGAGAGCAGCATTCTAAAACCTAAGAAAAAAGGGTGACCAAATCCTGTGAGTTGCCCACTGGAAAATAAATGCTTAGGACCAGGCACACTGACTTCTGCTATAGGTAGAACATTTCAATTTGTAGCATAACCTTGGCATTGCTAGCTGATTCAGGAAATCAAGAATGTGTATTGGCTGCACTACGGTTCTGGCAACAGGATGAGGCGCTGGGGAAAGACTGATAGAATATTAAAGTGTGTGTGTGTGCGAGAGAGACAGATGAAGCAGGTATGGGGATGGCTTTACTCTGTTGCTGATATGCAAACCTTCCTAGCTAGTATTGCCTCTTCTAGGGGTGCAAACCCACAACCTTCTCAGTACTGACAGCCACATGCAATGATGGCTCGGGGGTTGTGGGCTACATGTGTGTGTGCACACACACACATACATGCATGTGCCCATATACACACACATATAGATGCATACACGCAAACACACAAACCAGTGATCCTGATACAGGTCGCTCTTCCCTCAGTGCTAGCAGTGGTGGAGAAAGACGGATCTGTATGAAGCAGAGCTGTGCACAAATGGCCTCTCAAAATTCTCCACCCTACTTGTGGGCAAAAAAATTGGGGGAACGATTTCACCAAATTTCTCCAGCAGGAGGAAAAATTCTCGAACAATTTCTCACAGGCGGGCCTCACTATTGACAGGGGCTGTAGCACTTTCTTTTTCCCTAAGGGATTTTTGTGTCATGCCACTGCAAGTGGCAACAGCAGCAGCTGTGCTGGCAGCCTGGCCCCCATTTTGGATCTCCCCAATGCGTGTGTGAGGGAGACAGTGCTGTGTCCAGCCCCAGGGAAGAGGTGGGGCTGGTGCTGTGGGAAAATCTGTCCTCCAATTTCCTGAATGTTTTCTTCTCCCATGAAAGAGGCTTCCATTTTTCTGCTTCATTCTCAAGCCATTTTATAATTTATCTTGAATGTATTTTGGTGGTGTATTTGAGCTTACCTAATCACCGCGCGGTTGCCGAGGGTGCTGAGTATGTTTTCCCTTTCTTTAACACATCTCTACATTGTTCTGCAGCCTCCCTGGCTGCCTACACTTCCTGATCTGAAAAAGGAATTGCCTCATGATGTCTTCCCCTGGGCTCCAATTGCTATGTGGGAAGCCATGGAGTCTTCAGGCTGCTGGGGAGATGATTGCATGCCCTCCAACATTTCACAGATGAAAACAGGGACACACACCTGTGAATTTGTAAGAGGTATGGTTAAGCAACATGAAGTTGTGATCAAGAGGGTGTGGCCAGGCAACATGAGGCTATGGCCAAGGGTATAGCCACCCACCCCAGGATGCTCTAACTGTTTAAGGGCTCTGACCACTCTGAAGCCACCATCATCCAGACCTATGATGATGGTGGTAATTGCTGTTGTCATTATTATTATTATTGTACCATCAATGTGCATGGTGCTTTACAGAGTATAAGAGAACAGTTCCCTGCCCCCAAGAGCTTACAATCTAAAATGTAATATAGAGGTGACAACAAATGGTAGGAAAGGGTAAACCGGGGAGGAATATGCCATTATTTCTGTCAAACATAACTTTCAGCCTACTTTCCCCTTGTTTTAAAGATCTCCTTAAAAAATGGATCCCTCCATGGTGGCTTTGTTCTCATTAGTACTTTGCCAAAGAAATACTAATATTTAACATTTAGATATCTCTGATTGTGCAAAGTGGTTCGCAGGCCCACCCTGCAAGCTCCTATTTTCTCCACTCAGAAAAAAGCATGTGGACTCTATTGTACTTTATTTAAAAAACAAGAACAACAACACTGTGAACAATAATGCCAAAATGGAATGATGATGTTTGTTGCTGCCATTTGAGGTAGTTGGGATTTTTTTTTCTTTCTTTCCCTTGAGGAGGGTGTGTTTTCTGCTAAAAAAATATTTTTAAATTTTTTTTAATGCATTTTTAAAAAAACAATCCATTCTCCATGGCAGTTCAGCATGTGTTAGAAAAAGACTTTCACATAGGGTACACAGGTAGAGCCAAGTAAAATTTACCACTGCTCTGAAAACAGAGTAACAGTGCAATCCTATGCATGTGTACTCAGAAGTAAGTCCTATTACGTTCAATGGGACTTACTCACAGGAAAGTGTGTATGCATGGGGTGGTCAGTTCTTGCAGGGCAACCCCTTTCTTTTTGTTTAAAATTTGTCAGGATTGGCACAAATTCAACAGGTGAAGTTTACCCACTCACCCCACACCCCCAAACACAGAGCTTCAGAGAGAAGGGAAACTTTCTTGCATTTTCTTCTGACACTGTAAACTCACCTGTTAGAGGCACAGAGTCAGCTGGTGCCGCCTCCACTTCCTTTTCTTTTGGGGCGTGTGTGCGCGCACACACACACACACACACACACACACACACATCCTAGTGTCTGTTCCCTCCCTGCTTACTGTTTCTTAAAGGGGCCATAGGCAAAACTGCAGCTAAGCTAACAGTTTAAAGCAGTTTGTGGGAGGCACCGAATTTGGGACTTTGCACAAAGGGAGAAGCCGTGATGACTTAAGGGTATTCCTGAAGGTCCTGGGATATTCGGGACAGTTGGAGGGTATGTGATTGTACAATGAAAGACAGGACACTTCTGCATACTACCAGGCCAATTCAAAAGCAAGGTAAGTGCAAGACCGCCAAACCCAAACCTATGGGAAGTTCTCTGAAATTTTCTTCTCCCTTGAATTTCTTTTCAAAAGCAATTTATTTTCTATCAAATTGAATGAGAATGGTCAAAAAATATGTGGAAGAAATTTTCAATGAAGCACTCATAGGAAGGTCTATGGGGAGGGAGTGGAGAGTAGAGGTGGCAGGGAAATCAGTAGTGGTGGATGGTGAATTCAGCAGCATTAGAGGGTCACGGCACAACTGAAGGGCTGCAGTAAAGGCCTTGGGGGGTGTATGTGCCCTCCAGGTCACAGGTTGTGCACCCCTGCTCTAACCTAAGGATATCTCAGGTTTAACATACTCCAGCATTTTTCAAGTATGCAATCTGCAGCTATCTTATTTGAGAGATAACCATATCACTTTAACTATCCTGTTAATGTGCTACCCATCAATAGAAGGAAACTTATGAAGCTTTTACAAACACCACGGTGTTAATTGTTCCTCAAGTTGTCTACTTTTCAGACTCTGAAATATTAGCTGAAAATTAATTTATGTACCAACAATATTAAGGAGAAAAAACTATTGTGAAGTAACAGTTCATCATTTTAAAACATAGGATAATGTAAATTGTACATAACATAAAATACAGTGTATGCTTTATATATCTTTGTGTCAGGGGGGATGACTTTTCATAGATCTGAGAATGTATTTTTAAATATAAATTCATATGCATAATATATATTACGTTTGCATGAGAAAAAAGTATAATATCCCCTCCAACGTGAAGGTAGGCCAAATAACAAGTAATTGCATAACTTGAGCTACAAGGGTTTTGATATTTACTGAGACAGTAAATTGAAAAGGTGGTTTAATGTACAAATGTAAAAAATTCTGTGGTCAATGAACCAAAGCAGAGAACACATATTAAATGGGAAAGTCAGTCATGCAGCATACTGGCCAGAAAGAGGAGAGGAGAGAGGTTGCAAGAGGGAAAAAATGTTGAAGTCATCAGCCTATGAGCATTGAAAAAGCAAAGAGTATTCAAAGGCACATTATCAACAAGATAAAATATAACGTATTAGGCTACACATCGAATTTTAGGGATCTCGTCAGAGAAAGACCATTACTATGTAGTTTGTGCCAACTGGGATCATTTCTGAATCTTAGATTATTTGTTACAGTAAATATTATAACTCAGAATTACCATATGCTATTGCTTCCTTCCTGGATCCCGTGAAAATGTACAGCATGCAGAGAAAGGTTTGCAAAGTGATCTGCTCTAGTGGAACCCATCCTTTCCTCTGAGCAGCAGGCATGCAATTTTATGTGGTACTCATGGGTTATTTAGATTTGGGCCACTGTAGCTAGATCTGAGCCCCACGTACATCACCAGTGTAGGTATAGTTTATACCAGGGGGGGGCAACCTGTTGTCCTAGAGCCTAATGTTATGCGGCCCTTACATAGGGATGGGAATACCAAGGATGCTCAAGTTTGCTGAGATTCTCTAAACTCCATTTAATAGCTCGGTTCATCTCTCTCCTGTTCTTGATTTTTGTTTTTGATTTTGTGTGACCTGTTTTTCTTTTTGTTTGGATAGGAAAAGTGTGCATTTTCAATGGGAAAAGTGCACATTTTCACATGCATTTTTCAAAAGTGCGCACTTTCCCCTCATTGTCTAAAGCATGGAAATGTGTAATTTTTAAAAAGTGCATTTTAAAGTATGCGGTGTGTTTTTTTTGGAAATGCACTTCTTTTTTTTTTAATGCAATCACAAGTTTGGGAATTTGCAATTTTTTTCTGAATAGAAGACACTCATGCTCGCATTCTGGATTATGTTCAAATTTTTTGCAAACTGAAATGCAATTCTCATACATCCAAAGCCTTCTTCATGTGATCAGTTCAGACCTCTGGGAAGAGCCAGCTGTCCCTTCCTTGGCAGCCTGCTGGGTGGGAAGGAAGAATGAGAGAGAGAAAAGGGGGTGGCAAAAAGAGAGAGAAAAGGAGCTGGCAGAGAGAGAAAAGGGGTAACCCACCCACTTTTGCCTCCGGCTCTACCCACCACTGGCTTTGGCCTCACCCACCACAGATACGAGGCTCCCAACAGCAGGGCCAGTGCAAGGCAATTTGGTGCCCTAGGCAAGATCAGATATTTAGCGCCCCCCCTTCCCACTTGAGCCCTCCCTCCCTCCAGCCCTATGCTCATTATGAAATAAATTTCCCTCCCTGGGAACTGCTGAGCCCCATAGAAAACCTTTGTGGACTTTGAGACTTTTCCTTTGTGTTCACGCGGAAAGCAAAGAGGCAACATCAGCCCAGCTATGCCAGGAACTCCCAAGGGCCTTCTCCTACTCCATATATATGTAAAAGCTGTTGGAATGCTGGGAGCTGCGGGGCTTTTTTTTCTGCCTCAACATGCGTAGAATTGCGCATGGCTGGCTGGGGAATGCTGGGAGTTGTAGGACTTCCCCCCCTCCAAACACGCGTAGGATTGCATCCTAAGACCATTTAAAACAAAAAAACACAGAAACAGCATGGTAAATAATTAAAACATTGGAGACCCAGCTAGCTTAAAATACCTTTCCCTCCCTCCCTGGTTGCTGGAAATAACTGCTTTCAGGGGACGTTGAGCTGAGGAACCTGAGGCGCGCGCAGGAGGGAGGGAAGGCGAAGGAGGTGTTTGCAGGTGCATCCTTCCCGCAGCCCACCAGCCTCTCATCATTGGCCCCTGCCTGCCTCTGCCACCTCCAGCCTGTCGCCTTCTCTGCCTCTTTTGAGGCTGGTTGTGAGGAGGAGCCTGCCTGAAGCTTCAGCGGCGCCAGCTTGGAGACCGAGCCCTGAGGTGGAGGAGAGGGAAGGAGGGGCGGGCGCACCTCTTTCGCCTCCCCTTCCCCGCCACAGGACATGATTGGTAAAACAAACTTGGTAAAATACGTGCTGTATTTTTTTTTCCCAAGGCATTTCTGGCGCCCCCTTTAGCCCGGCGCCCTAGGCAACTGCCTAGTTCGCCTAATGGTAGCACCGGCCCTGCCCAACAGATTACCCATGAGGGAATGTGGCCCTTGAGAGAAAAAATAGGTTCCCCACCCTTTGTCCATATCCTTGATGGTGGAGAGGTTGTGATTACACCCCCGGGTCCTGCCTTCTCAGCATGTCCAACCTGTGTTTGTGGCCATGTCTCCAAAGGGGCCTCTGTGGCTTGTACACCCAATGTACATTCTGGTGTCTATCCTATATTTTTATAGGACACAGATCACCCACAGGAAGCTCATGCATGTTCATGGACCCCCTGTAGAGGCAGAACCTTGAGCAGATGGAGGTCAGAGCGGAAGGACAGAGCCAGTGCGCTCAGTGTTGACCCCAGCCACCACATGGATTGTCTGCACAGTACTCTGATTTTCCAGGAGGAAAATGATTGGGTAGAACAAAATGAATATTCATTGGGAGTAGAAGAACTGAGATAATGGGTTATATCTAATGGTATCATTCTCACAGTGAGAGGGAACCATTGGTGAGATGGCACAACTCCAGGCACAAACTGTGCAAAGTTGGTATGTTTGTTAAACACATTTGAGCATCAGTACACACAGTATCAGTATAAACAGTTCAAACTATGTAGCCCGATCCTATGGGTGTTTGACTGAAAGTAACTTGTACTGTTCAGTAGGATCTATTCCCAAGTTAATGTGCATAATTTTGCTGCCTTAGGCTGAAATCCTATGCACACTTATCTGGGAGTAACTCCTACTGTACTTGATAGAACTTACTTCTGAGTTGACATGCACATGATTGCATAGTTAATAGGTTTAATTAATAGATTAAACTAAAAATTTCGTTGATTAATTGGCAGGGGCAGTTGTAATTGAAGAGGGAATCATTTTACTTTTTAAAACATGATTCAAATACCCAGTTGCCCCGATTCTTCTGAGCATGGGTTTTATAAACATTGGATTTTTAAAAATCAATATACTTATTAGATGCAGATTCATTTTAACCAATAATTTATATTTATTTATAGAGATCACACAGACCATCATGTATCTTGAAATGTACATATGCCATTAAAATGTGCCATAGGCTTGTTCAGTCTAAGTGATTCAATCATGTCATCAGTCTCACACTTGCGATGTGTCACTCTTTTTATTTATTGTCTCGTAAAATATGTTCTGAACACCCATTGTGTGGAGGCCTGTGTCATCTACTTCCCTTGATATGTCACATAGTCACACCTACAACAATCTCTCCAACTATATTCCTTACATCAGGATTTTTAACAGCTCTGTTTTTATAAGTACAGGGGCTTAAACAATGTTGTCAGTCCCCAAGAGATGGCGATGTTGAGACTTCTGTTGTTTCCAATTTCTTTTTTTTTACTCTGCAACTCAGCTTTTAAAGAAACTGAGAAGTATTTTTAGATTCTGCATGATAGTGCCTTTATTGAGGAGCATATATTAATCTACACGGTGTCTGTAGGAGTGAGCTGTGGAAGGGCCTGTGATCTTAAAGAAATGTATTGTACCCATGGAAACAATACAAACCAAGCCAGTTGGCATCAGTGTGATACAATATTAATTATCTTCTGAACAGCAATATTTGGAACATAGATGCAGTGATTATTTTACTACTACAAATTTGAAATATCATAAGATAGCATGGAAAACATCATGGTAAATCCCATTTAAAAAGGAAAATTTTGAATACCCTGGTCCTAAGCAGGTTTATTTGAAAGCAAATGATATTTATTTCAGTTAAACATATTTAGGAAAGTGTACTTAGTAACACAGTTTACCTTATTTTCTGGTTAGATTGGAGACATCTATTTGCCACTATTATTTTAAGGATGCAATCCTATGCATGCTGAGACAGAAACAAAGTCCTACAACTCCCAACATACCTTCAGCCAGTCATACTGGTTGGGGTATGCTGGGACTTGTAGGACTTTTTTGCTGAATAATCCTGCATAGGATTGTGCCCTAACTGGTTTAAACTGCCCACACTTTCACCAAATTCGCAAGCTACCCAAGAGACATTTTATGGATATTCACTAATTAAATCTGAGAAACTAGTCATATAAAATAGCCAACTAGACAAAGTGAGTGAGCTACAAACATGAATTGCCTTAATGAAATGTATAAAACCAAAGTTTCTAATAAGTGTTTTAAAGTATAACACAGCTGGCTTGTTCAATGGCATGTCAAAGTAGTAGTGGAGGTTGTTGTTGTTGTCATTTAAAAATAAGAATATTCTAGATGTGGTTGTTAGCATCTGTCATAACTAAAAATAACACATGAAAATATGTACACTGAGGAGGAAAGCTGAATGAATTATTTTAATCTGTCTTCACTGCATAAGGTGTAGGATACATACCTACTAGTCCTGATGGTTATACTGACCTTCAGTATCAGAGCCTGTATGCCTATGTACCCCAGTTGCTGGGGAATATGAGCAGGAGGGTGTTATTGCACTCATGTCCTACTTGTTGGTTTCCCACAGCTGGCTGGTTGGCCACCGTGTGAACTGAATGCTGGATTGGATAGACCATTGGTCTGATCCAGCATGGATCTTCTTATGTTCTTATTATCTAAACTCACATAAGCATCTTACAACATTGTATAAATAGAGTGGAAGTGGGAAAGGGAGAAAGTATATCGTTATACAACAGTGAAAATCTCCTGTCTAACATTTTCATATGGCTTAGTATGACTCCTGAACCTAATAAATGGCTGCCAATACTCTGGAGGATTTCTACCAAATCGTAGGCCTTCTCATATTTGTTTATAATGCATCTATCTCTGTATCAACAGTTTCTGCCATCCTTTCCTAACCCATTCCTTTATTGTTGGAAGTCTTTGCTGTTTCCAGTAGCTGGCAACTATAGGCAAAGTTCTCCACAGTTTTAACTGAGCACAAGGAGACATGATGAATCAGGAAGACATGATGATCAAGGGAAGAGGGAGCTGCATTTACAAAATTTCAAAGGATTTTGCAGAGACAGAAAATGGTTTGTATTCAATTGTGTCCTTTTGCCAGTGGAATGGACATCACTAGTGGATCAAATTTCTCCTCTCTCCTGCATCCCCCCACACACCCCAAATAATCTGCTCCAAAAGATTGGGGTACCCTCCAGGACAGATTTGGTCTGTGTGCAAAGGCTGGGAAGGGAATCTCATATTGCATGAGTGGAAATCTATTCATTGGATTTAGCCCATTATTTTGAAACATAGAAACGTCTATAGTGGGCTGTTACTATGTGAACAAAGGTATTATTGTGCTTAAGTAAGCTGCTTAAATTTCATTGACTCCTGTGGGAAGTATAACCTAGCTGTGTGCAGGATTGCCACCCATGGGTGGATTCACACAACTGTCAAAGCTCAGACTTCCTCTTCACAACATGTTGGCCAGGCCAAGAAAGCCCAATAAATACGGACAATTTATTAAACTCAGTTCTGCGTTGATCTCACAATAAGGCAGGAAAAAAATGCATCGTAGTGAGTAAAAATAATGCATCAATGTGGGAGAAAGGTCATTTTATCATCCATCCAAACACCAAGTATCTGGATATTTATCAGCATAGCATTTTATGTTGTTGTTGTTGTTGCTGTTGTTGTTCATCATCATCATCATCATCATCATCATCATCATCATCATCATCATCATCTATTTTATAGGCATATCAATTGAGTTGTTTACTGGTTCAGTGTAAACAAGCTGCATTTCCTCTTCCTGTGATTGTTGAAAATTTTCCAGATGAGCTGATGCATCTCCCATGAGATATATACATATACATTTCCCCATGTGGGGGGAGAGAAGAAGGCAAAATGTGCAGAGCTTGTCTTCAGACATTCTAAACAAGCATGAGAAGATGAAATATAGGAAAAAGAAGACAGAAAAAATAAAAACCTTAAAAAATGACAATTGCCAAGTCGACTGTCGCTATTACAGAGCATTTGAAACTGGCCAGTGACAGAGAAAAATGCAATTCTAGGGCTTTGTAGCTGGCCTTAGAGGTATTGCTGTTGCTCTTGAGACTGTTCTTACTGTGAATCTAGCACTGCCTCATCCTGCTTCTTTGCTACCTGCTCAGACTTTATTATTGTTGACTATGAATAGTTGATTGCATAGTTGATTGCTTTAGTTTAATTTATATTTTTATTGAAGTTTTATCATCATAAACCACCTAGACAAGTTGTAGGGATGTAGAAATATTTTGAAATAATAAGTATGTATATAAATAATCAGGCAATATAAAGGCATCATAGTTATGATCCAACACAGGCCCATTGAAATCAATGGGCTTAAAATATACCTAACTCTTGTGTTGGATCATTGTAGTTCATTCTGCATTCCAAATGAAACTGTCCCCACAAAGGTATTCTGCAACTGCCCACTGCTTGGGGAATTGGGGAATGTAAAACAATATATTTCTCAACAGAGCTCTTTCCTTCTTTTTTTTTTTTTTTAGGCTGCAATCCTATGGTCCCTAGGATGGTGAGAGAAGGAAAGTGTTGTAATCTGGGACAAGGAGCACTCGAGTGCATTAGTCTGAAGGAGCAGAGGAGAGACCACCACAGCACAGAGAGTTTATGGTGGGGGTGGTACTTGTTGCCCACCAGATGCTTTGGCCTAAACTCCCATGGTGCCTCATCATTGACCATGCTGGTTAGGGCTGATGGGAATTGTAGGCCCAAACATCTGGAGGGCCACAAGTTGTCCACCCTTGGTTTACGGGGACAAAGCAAATAACCGGGCAACAAGAGGAGAAAAATAAGAGGCTGGCTGTATAGGGAAGAAAGTGGCTGTAGAGGAGAAGGAGACAGAGAAGAACAAAGTATGAAAGAGGCACTGGAAAGGAGAGAGAGGCAGCATCTCTCTGAAGCAAAGAACCTCGGTGGGAAGGAACCTCGGTGTCAAGAATAATCCAGTCACTTAGTACCATTTAATAATCCCAAACTCCTACATGGATTCCCCTGAAGCAAAGGGTTGATGCTTCACTCAACAGAGCCAGATTCAACTGGGTAAAAGCAGAAGCCATACCCAAGATACACTCCTATGCCAAACTTACCTGCTACAGTCACAGAGGAACCAAGGGTCCCCACCGAGTAAATATCTACCTTGAGGAGAAAGACAGCAGTCCTCATAATAAGGACCTGTGTAGATGTGTGTGGACTAAAAAATGGCGGGCTCAAGATTAACTTGAAGCTGCATCAGCCCGTAAGTGAACATAGGTGGACGATACCCTTAATCAAGAGCTCTGGTTCTGTGTGATTTACGATGGGGAAGATGGATGAAAGGGGTGGTGGGTTGAGCTTCCCCTGCCCCCCTCACATATTACAAGGGTGCACGAAGGCTAACGTCACCACATGAGGAGACACAACAGTGGACCAGGCTCCCAAGGTGGATGCAGCTACCACGGATTGAGATTATAGATGGCCACTGTCAGCAGCATGTCATCAAAAAGCACCCTCTCACAAGGGGTTGGATCCATTGGAGGAAGACTCTTTCCACTGGAAGAAGGAAGCCTTTGGACCTGACCCCATTTCTTTTAGCATGGTGAAAGGTGGCCTACTGAGAAGGGGGTAAAAGCTGAATTCAGGGGGAAACAGCCACAACTGTTTCACCGTGCCTGGCTCCACAAGTCACCCAGCCAATACTCAATCCACTTTTAAATATTTTGTCATAGCATTGTGACCTGCCATATTGGGACATTGTGAAACAATTAGATGGCTCCTTTGCCGGACATTTGGCGCTTACCATTCTCAGATGGTAAGCACCTACATATTCCTACAGAGGAAAAAAAGATCACATGAAGCACTTAGAATACATTATGCTAGAGAAAACAGGGAAGGATCTACTATTTCCAAGCCTGTGCACTCCAATTTCCTTAAAAAATTATAAAATTACCAGGTGTTATGCTTTATTTAAGCTCAGTCATTTGCTCTGTCTGTTCCCTACAAATTATATCACAGAAGCTGTTTTTGTTCTGATTATTTTAATTTGCCATTCTATATGGTAAACTCATCTCAGTGTTTGTAAATTATTATCCAAACAAAACCAGGGGAAAAATGAAACACAGGCATAGTATTTGGCAGGCTGCAAAATCCTGTGGGCTTTCTTCACACAAGGCTCGCAGTGAGCTATAGAAACTGGTTCATTCAACTTCCTTTTTTCAACTTCCTGTTTGCACACTGACAGGAAACAAAATATTCTAGTGGGTGTTTGAACAGCTTGAGCTCCATTGACCTAGGAACTATTGCTCAGTGATGTAAATGCTGGCTTCAGATTTCAGCAGCTTGAAATTCTACATCCCCTTTAGACCTTCAAGGTTTAATTTCCTTCTCTTTTTGAGTTTGTTGTAAACCACACATTTCTGAGTATATAGCTGTTGGTTATTCAGTATGTTGATGATGATGATATAATAATAATAATAATAATAATAATAATAATAATAATAATAATATCCCTACATAAAATTCTACGAAAGAGAAGCAGCGAAGAAATATCTAATGACAGTTATGTTATGCAAATGATAATAAATAGCCAAACTATTGCTAGACTTATACTTTAGGGTGAGTTTAAATAATTAAAGACACACTGAAAAATTATTTTATACTCTGTTTGTTCTTTCATTGCATGAACACAATCAACCACAAATGGGACTAGAATAATTTATCTCTGCCTACCATAGAGTATTAATTAAAGATGTACCGTTTTCCAGGATCTTCTCCATGTGAGCCCTATGAAGGAAATGTTTTGTTCTTTTTTTTTTTTGCCTAGGTGGTGCTATAGTGACACCTAGTGAGAAATGAGAAGCATTGCAAGTATTATAACAATATTTTTTAAAGTAGTTAAAAGGGGGGGGGCACATCTATGTGTTCCAGTTCGGAGAAGAACTACATTTAATCGGAAGCCTGCACCATAACCTACACAACTAGGCACAGAAAGCCAATCATATATCTGAGTGTGTTTCTGCCGAAAACATTCACAAATTGTTGAACACGTGCTCATGTTTGTCTCATTCCCAATTCCCAGTTCAATTTCCTCAGTAGACTGAATCAGCCCCACTATGGTCTATGGAGAAAATTTGCTACGGATTTGTGCAGAGCTCATTTGGGGGGTGGAAGTCAGGCGAACTCGCTGGGCCTGACCCCCCCTGAACTCCGTTTGCCCTACCTGCTTCCCTGGCTCCACTTGTGTTCTCCCAAGCTGAGCCGGGGAAGCGACTTCCGGGTTCCCTCCGGAGTGTTTTTTACGTAGAAAATGGCATAAGACATGTTAAAAATGGCTGTGATTTGCGCAAGTTAAACAAATCGTGCAGCTTTTAATGTATCTTATGCCATTTGCTATGTAAAAAGCACTCCAGAGGGAACCCAGAAGAAGTCCGGCGAGCGTCTTGGCTGGCACTAACTTTCGGCCTGGTGCAGCAGGCGTGGTGGCAGTGCTCGCTGAGCACACCATGAGTCGGGTGGTGGGAGGATCGCCCACCACTAATTTGTGCATTAGGAAATTTGTGCCAGTTTGGGGAAACTTGTGCAAATTTTTGAGAGATTTGCGTAAATCTCCCATTCGCGTAAAGTGAGCAGCGATCACAAATGCAAATGGGAATCGGGCACAACACGAGTGGCAAGACGATGTTCAGAGAATCCTGGCGATCTCGAGCATCGCTTCCTTGTTCACCGGTCCCTAGCTATGAAGCTGTGGTGATTATTCTACTAAGTTCTGTGGGCGCATGTTCTGCTATACAGGATGCCTCAGAATCTCTCACATTTTGAATGAAGGGACATTCCCTTGAAATATAGATCACTTTAACCTTGAGCCAGCCTGACTTTCTCCTCCCACCCACCGGGGCCATCTACCATCAACTGCCCTGTGGGAAGGATTCCAGGATGGAGAGGGAGAGAGGCAGACAAATAACGCTTCAGAGCCTGTTCCAGCTGGACTACACACACACACACACACACACACACACACACGCACAGCCATATACCATCAGCTGCCCTGTGGAAAGGATTCCCGGAGAGAGGGAGGTAGATGAGGATGGCATCAGACATGCTCCCATTCCAGCTGGATTCTCCCTGCCCCAAGGCCACCTTCCACCAATCGCTCTGAGGGAAGGATCTTGATTATTATTCTTTTTAATTTGTAGTTGTTAATATTGTTTATTGCGATTTTATTATTTTCATGTTACTTGTAAGCCCTCTTGGTGGGATTTGTGTCCTGAAAGGCAGCATACAAATAATTGTAATCCATAAGTAGAATGAATGGAGAGCTAGTGTAGTGGTTAGAATGTCAGCCTAGGACCAGGGAGATCTGAGTTCAAATCCCCACTCAAACATGAAGGTGGCATTGGGCCGGTCATTCTCTCTCTGCTACCCCAGTGGGCAGGACTAGAGCTAATGAGCTTAAGTTAAAGGAGGGGAGATTTGGGTTGAACTTTAGGAGAAACTTCTTAATGGTAAGAGCAGTTTGTCAAAGGAACCAGTTACTCACCCTGGGGTGAATGGGCTCGCCCACCCTGGAGGTCTTAGAGCAGATCTTTGACCACTGTTGAGGATGCTGTAGCTCTGATTTCCTGCATCAAGCAAGGGGTTGAGTTGGATGTCCTACAAGCAGGGGAGGCTGGTGACTCCTGTGTCCGTGGGGCTCCTTATCCATTGCATCTCTTTGTTAGAGCTTTATTATTTATTTATTTATTTATTATTTCATTTTTATACCGCCCAATAGCCGAAGCTCTCTGGGCGGTTTACAGCAATTAACAAGACAGTCCCTGCTGGCAGGCTTACAATCTAAAAAGACACGACACACAAGGAAAAAGCAATGGGGAGGGAAGAAGGGGGAATATTACGTAATTAATACTCCTGGCAGGGCTGGTGGAATGGCCCTGCGCTCCCTCTCCTCTCCCTCCTCTCAGCCTGCTGGAATGGCTGCTGCTGGTGGCAGTTGAGGGAGGAGGAGCCTTCAGGAGGGCGGCCTAGTTTCAGCAGGGCTGGTGGAATGGCCCTGCGCTCCCTCTCCTCTCCCTCCTTATAGGAGCTATCCATAGTGCTCCATGGTGAGGAGCTCATTTTGGGGATGTAGTTTAGCACCATGGGTAGCTCATATAAAGCTCTAACAAAAGGACAGTTAAAGAAGAATAATTTTATGGATATATGGAATCAATTATTAGACTATGTATTAATAAAGGGGAATGGGAGTATGCCTTGTCAGGATATGTTATATTTTTGGAATTTGGAATTCATTTGATCAAGGGGATGGAAGTATATAAATTGGTCCCTTGGAGGGTGTGTGTGGGGGTGCACTTTATGATTTATTGTATGTTGTTTATGTTATATTTTTGTGTTATTCTTGTATTTTGTTATATTTTGTTTTGAACAGAAAATTAAAAAAATGTTTTGTTTTGTTTTTAAAAAAAGCTCTAACAAAAGGATGCAAGAGATAAGGAGCCCCACTGACATGATGGGAGTCACTAGCCTCCCCTGCCTACAAGGCCCCCTCCGTGATCCAATGTGCCCATGCTGGCTGCTGCCGGCTGCTTACCTGCCTCTGTTCGACGCCCTCACGGGCGGCTGCTCTGGATGCTCCTTCATTTGTGAGTGCTGCTGCTGCTGCTTCCATTTCTCTCCCACACTCTCAGCAGCTGCTTACTGTGACAATGTACCTCTAGCTAAGTGGGAAGCTGAACAGCTGCTTGCAGAACCTGAGCCAATCTTCTGCCTGGATCTGTTGGCTAGCGTTCCTGTGAAAGTTGTGAGGAGGGCTGCATGAAACAACTTGCACTGAATTAATTGTACCTACTACCCGCCTCCCCCCCCTTCCTCCCGCAAACCTAGGAGAAAACAAAGCTGTCATCGTCGTCATCATCATCATCATCAACAGCAAAAAATCACTTGTTAATCATCTTTGAAGTCTAAAGATATTTTAAAATGGTCTGTCTATTCATAGGAATAATCACTGAGAAACGCACACAGCTTACTTTCATTTCCTTTCAAATGGCCTTCATCAGGTTTTTGAAAAAGGGTACGTGCTATTTCTTGGTCTGTTTATTTTTTAAAATGTATTTTTGTCATGATGTTTGGGGAGATGATTCATGATGTGATTCATTTGCCCAGTCGTATAAATAATATTTCAACTTCATGATATCTCGACTCTTGCTCCTTTCCTCCTGAAGATCTTACCATAGTCAGCTTTCAGGATAAAGGTGGGCAGCCTGTGGCCCTCGGCCTAATTTCAAAAGCCCTCTGCATACCATCAGTTCAGACCTCTGGCAGGAGCTGTCTGTCTCTTCCCTGGCAGGAAGAAGGGGAGAGAGAAAAGGGGATGGTAGAATGAGAGAAAAGGGATCATCCAGCCACTTTTGGCTTTGGCCCTGCCCACCACCAACATGACCCCCCCAACAGATTACCCATGTGGGAATATGGCCTCCAACAGGGGGGAAAAGTTGCTTTAGGACATGGCAAGACTCTTGTGCTGCTTATAGGAGAGAAACCATTCACAGATTTTGAGCTACTATAGCAGGCATGAAGCATTCTTTGAAGGACTCTGACTATTTTCCTAAAGCTTTTTGGTACTGATCATGTTAAAAAATGTGTTAGATGCAGGAAAAGACAGACTGCATTCCTATGTCTATTCCTGTCTACTTTGAGAATAAAGTTATTTGTGAGAAATCTTAGTCATCTGTCTTTGAACAGGTCTCCTAGACTGATGTTGTGACAGCAAATCTTAGATTTAAGGTAGTTAAGATCCTCATCGATCTTATCTGAGATTTATATAACTTGCATGTTTAGCCGTCATGTTGAGAAGTGCACTTGCAATATATATATATATATATATATATATGAAGGAAAAGTGTAACCACTTTGAAACACAGAGCTAAGAAGGTATATCTCATGATGATGAACAGCTGAGTAGCATATTCATATGCACAGAATATGCAAATATCAGAATGGTGGGCCAGATGAGGTACTCCTGGACATTCTGGGATCTTTCATCAGAATGGATGAAAGAATAAACACTCTCACTGTTGCAGTGCCTTCAGGGAATTTCCCATTATCCATATTTCACAGAAGAATTAACTTTTCGAAGACAGTGGGTCCCAGACCAATGCACTTCACGTAATTCCTTGCTTTCCTCCCTGATGTGTGTAGCTGAATTCAACACAAGGCCAGTTGCGCTGCAACCAATGGCACAGCAAATTTAAAAAATGAAACAAAAATACAGCCTTGCCCAGCATATTGTGGTAAATAAATGGAACTCACATTGCACACATTCATAAGACAAGGGTACAGTTTGGTCTTCCCCAGAGGTTATTATAGGAATCACAGTTTGGAGGAAACAAAGCCTTTGTATGATTTGCCCTGTATTGGCAGAACTGACACAACGGCCAACACATTGTGAGGTTCAGGACTGCAAACAGTCAGTTGAAAGGGCCAAAAAAGTGAGTAGTCCACATCAGGCCGAAATCAAGGTCCAGAGCAATGAAAGAAGGAAGGGTCATAGGCAGATACATAGTCAAGGTCATGCAGATGGTTCCAAAAGGTGGCAGTCTGGGCTGGTGCAGGAGCATTAGTGATGAACTGCTCAGACTGGGGAACCAGTGTGGCGTAGTGGTGAGAGTGTTGGACTGGGACTCGGGAGATCCGAGTTCTAGTCCCCGCTCAGCCATGAAACTCACTGAGTGACTTTGGGCCAGTCACTGACTCTCAGCCTAACCTACCTCACAGGGTTGTTGTGAGGATAAAATGGAGAGGAGGAGGATTATGTAAGCCGCCTTGGGTTCCTTGCAGGAAAAAAGGCAGGGTATAAATATAATAAATAAAATAAACCACAACTGAAGCAACAGTTATCTAAGGCCAGCCAGGCCTGTATTGGAAGTTGATCAGCTGGTCTGAGGAGCTGCAGAACCACTCTCTGGCCATTATTTGGGTGGTACTGCAACACAGCTAAGATCAGGCCAACAGCTTCCTCTACTTGCAGAATGTCCTGGGAGTAAGGTACCAGGTCCTTCATTTGGATTCCCTGGGTGCCTGACAGCAAAAGGTTTCAAGTTACAAGTTTAGGACAGTTTTCCCCAACATGGTGCCTTCTAGATATTTTGGACTTCAACTCCCATCAGCTCTAGCCAGCATGGCCAAGAGTCAGGAATGCTGGGAGGTGTAGTCCAAAGCATCTGGAGGACACCTGGTTGGAGCATACTGGGTTAGACTCATGAGTGTTTATTTAATGAAATGGTTAGAATGCTGGGCCTTGATGTTCAAATCCTTGCTTAGTCATCATAGCTTTCTAAATGGTATTAGGCAAGCTATTCCTTTCTAGCCTCATTTCCCCGTAAAGTGAGAATGTTATCCATCTATTTTGTGGGGATGTTATGGGAATGAATGACATAATCACTACACGGAACCCTACAAAAAACAGAAGTCACTTCACAACACCAAAAAAGTTCGAGAAAAGGCTTTGTTTTGCTTCTTTTCTGTGAACTAGCTGTAGAGAACCTGAAGTTTATATAACAGAAGGCAGGAATGATGGAATCTTAGATTTATTTGCTACTGAAGTTTTAGGCAAGTAAGAGGAAGCGTAATGAAAGAAAGTTACTATGAGAGCCAGTTTTATGTTCACATGAACAGCTTGTTACTTGTGCACCGTATTCTTTACAGACTTCAGCTTGCATTTTACATTGCCCTAGAGGATCCTAGACTAGCAGGCCACTGATAGCTGGAGTGAACTTTTGTGGCCTGCTGGGTAAGATAGGAGTTAAGAGTCTGCTGCTTGTCCCTTTAAAAAAGATGCCATTACTGTAACAAAAAGTGTTTGCCCAACCATCCACTCAGCCTCTGGAAGACTTTAAAGACATTTCTAAGTCAGGGGACCTAGTTTGGTGGATGAGACGAGTCAGCAAGACTTTTGTTTTGCCTGCCTGGCAGGCAGAACAAAACAGATATGCAGCCATCTTCTTACCAGGGCTGTCAGCTTAGTAAACACTTTAAAAGAACATTACAGGGGAAAAGAATGCTTGTGAAACCCCAAACCTCTTTTTCTTAATTATTATTATTATTCTTAGGGGTGGATGAATCTGTCAATTTCAGTTTCTTTCAGTTTCTCATTTTTCCAATGCTAAATTCAGTACATACCAAACTTTGAGGATTATTTTTAAAGTTCGCATGAAAATCTGTACACATTTTTGTGGACATTTCTTCTAATATATGCATTTGTGTATGAGATTTTGCCCAAGATATTCATTTCTCACTAGTAATGTGCCTAAAATAGTGCATTTTTGAACATTATTTTCAGTAATGTATGCATGCTTGTGTGCACTTTTCCTTAATATACATATTTTTGGCATGGAGCGCATCCATGGTCTCCGCTGAAGGGAGCCTGGTGTCCGGAGAAGAAGTGTGGCACCTGGTTGTTGAGATGGAAGGTGAAGAGATCCACCTGGAATGGGCCAAAATAATGACAACGCTGCTGAAACATTGTCGCCTCCAGAGTTCATACCCCAGGATCAAGGCATTGTCAGGTAAGAAAGTTGTTTTCCGTATTGAGCTGCCTTGAGTGGCATTTTTGGGTAGAAAGGCAGGTTATAAAATAAATAAATAGATACTGGGAGTCCCCTGAATGTGCTGTGCAATAATGGACATGATGTTGTGTTCTGTCCAGAGGAGGAAGGAGAAAGCCTTCTTGTGTAGGACTTTTGATTTTGTCCCTCCCTGACGTGGAGAAGACAATTCCTTGGAGCCCCAGTCAGTTTATACTATGGTGCTTGACTTCAGGAGGTCAGAGATCTTGGATGGGATTGGGATGACCCTAGCAAGGAGGCCCTCCCCCCCAGGCTGGCATGCATCTGTCTTCACAATTATGCAATGTGACTCTTCAAGGGTATGTTCCATGGCATTTTTCACAAGAGCAAGGATATTCTGACTGAGAGAGCTATGGTGATCCTGATGTGGCACCTGTGAATGATTTCAATTTGAAATGGGAGGAGGAGCCACTGAAGGGGTCTGGAGCGTAATCTGGCCCATGGCAGGATCACTAGGCAGAAAATCATGAGACCCAAAGGCTTGTGCTAAAAACATAAAGTCTGCTGAGTGCATTTGAAGGAGGGACTTTGCTACCCGACTGAGTTTGAAGATTCTGTCTGGAGCTAAATGTACTATGCCCTTGGAGGTGTCTAGATCCACTCCCAAGTGAATTAAGGATTGGGAGAGTTGGTGGTGGGTGGCTCTTTTTGAATTGTATTAAGAACCCATGGTCCTGAAAACAGGACAGCATGATCTGTAGGTCTGACCGTCTGAATGGGCCTTTGTCAGTGATGGGGAACTCAGAAGAAGGTAATCCAGGTAAGGGTAGATGTGAATGGCCTGGAGTCAGAGGTGAGCTCCCACCACCAGCATGAGCTTGGAGAAGACTCTTGGTGCTGATGCCAGGCCAAAGGCCATTGCCCTGTATTGGTAGTGGTACCCCATGTAAGCAAAGTGAGGAAATCCTCTGTGCTGTACAGCTATGGGGACTTAAAGGTACACCTCTGTGATATCTACTGAGAATAGCAAATCTCCCTGGTGTAGAGGCTCCTTGATGGTTGCTCAGAGGGGCAGGGGACAGGTTCTATGGCCTCTATCTCTTGGAGATGAGCAGTCACTGTGGGCATTAGCTATTGCTTGTGGACAGACCCGGAAGAAGGTAAGGAAGAATCCTGCTTCTGGGGGTGGAGTGAAACTCCAGAAAATATCCATGTTGAATAGTGTTTGGAGCCCAGGTGTCTGGTGCTGTCTGCTGTCTACTCAGGCCTCTGATTATTTTATTCTCTTTTCCTATTCTTTATCTCTAAAAACTTGGAGTTTGTCTTCTCTCTCCTTTTCCAGTTTTTCTATTCTCTGCTTTAGAAAAAAGAGGGAGTTTTTGTTTTTCCCCTTCTCTTGGCTTTTTCTTCTTTTGCTACATGATAGCTCCAACAAACAAGAAAAGCTCAAAATCTGGAAAGGAAAAAGCAAGGTCAGTAGCACATATAAGAGTTGATTGGGCCCAAAATAATGCTCATAAAGCACCTCCCTTGCTCAAATCAGAAGAGTGATTGGTCGTTGCTGCTGCAGATCATGAGAATTGAAAGAGAAACTGGAACAAGCACGGTCCCGGGCAGATGCAAAGAACGAACTGGCTGGGCGGACCCACAGAGGCCAGAACCAAGGAAAAAAGCCTGGTCACATGCTCTTTGCCTGTCCTGGGCAGTGGGAGGAGTTAAGCCATGATGGATGTCTCCTCGCACCGGACAGGCATGAACACATTTCTGCCCATTCCTAACTGTTTTGTGTGTTGAGAGGTAATGGTTTCCAGAAAAGAAATTCCACAAGGATTTGCAACTGGTATTAGGATATTCCCTTTCCCACCTTGATATGTTTATGTCAGGAGAAACATACAACATCTGAAATAAAATATCTGGCAATGCAATTGCACACTCTGAGCCTGGATCTTAAAGGAAATATTTAAGGGGGGGAAATATTTCATGGCTCTTGATTTAATTATTTTTGTCAAGATAGAGTCTTCTTCCTTAACAGCTGTATACAGAGGGAGGACCACATCCAAATCCTTTTTAAGTGGTTGTGACAGTGAAATTACATGATGCCATTTTCAGTCCTCATGCCTGTGTTGGTTTTGAGACTGGTTAAATGCACCATTCCCTGATATGTGACCATTATCTTTGACATGGAATCAGTTAGCACAGAATGTTAATACCTCTCATGTTCTCCTCATTATGCATTCTCATTTTCATGACAAAGACAGTAAGGGGAATGGAAAATGGTGCAAAATTAATCCTGACAATCTGGACACATGACCCTATACAGAAGGCACAGCTGGAAAAGCCAGATGCCTGTTTGAAAAGTTGGGGAGGGGAAATTAGGTACTTTTGTTTGCTTCTCACATGGCCGTACCAACCTAAGCTATACTTGCCTAGTGGGGTAAATCTACACTGTTGTGCTTCTAGTTAGTTGCACCTCCACTGGAGAAAATTATTCACAAGTGACAATGGACCAATTCACACATGAATATACAATATCGATTGACTTATCATTTGATTACTCAACATTTATGAATCTCCACCAAATGTGTGATTTAAAATGGATTTAAATATGGGTTTATTGTTTTGTTTGTATGGACAGTACCTCAAGTCACAACTGGAGGGAGAGTGCTATATGAACAAATGTAATATTGTTAGTATGAAGGATGCAATCCTATGGCTGGTAGATGCTATCTGGCCAGCCATAGGAAAGGTTGGAGTCCCCTCTCTGACCTCGTAAAAGCCTTCTGAGGTCGCAGCAGGGACTCCACCTTTGGAGGGCCTTCCCTCCACCCTCGTAGCTGGCACAGTTCTTTCCATGCCGGCTGAGACTCCGAAGGAGGAAGACCATCTTTAGAGCAGGCATGGGGGGCATTCTTGGGGACAGGAAGGGGAGGAGTGAGGCACCGCTGTACAGGCTCAAGAGCAGGGACAAAAGATATAGATGGCTGTAATTGGCCGTCTATGTCTTTTGCAGGGTGGAGGAAGTGCAGATGCGATCCTTTCCTCTGAGCTCCGCCCACACTCTATTGGACACCCATAATCCCCTGAGTTCGGAGAGTTACAGGCAGCCACATTGGATGGCGCCATAATAGTACGTGGCCCACACCTCCAGATAACTGTCGCAGCAGCTTCATGTAGGCAAGAGAACAGAACCGATGCATGGACTGCAAGTGGTCACAAGGTCAATCTGAATCAGATAATAATCTGTCCATAACAACAGAATCATTGCAGGTTCCCCCAGCCACAGATCAGTATCCCCTAAGCCAGTTCAGAAAACAAGGTCTAATATGAGACCTGCTATATGTGTTGGGCCTGATAACTGAGACAACCCCATGGCTTTTATAGTACCTTTCTTACTTTGTGCCGTGGCAGTAAAAAAGGAAAGAAAAACATTCTGATTGTCTGCTATTGGCCTTTTACCCATTCAAAACCTTAATGCATAAATTAAACAAATTAAGAAGTATCAAGATGAGTGAGCCATTGTTTTCTTTCATCACTTATTTGTATCAAAATCCCCAATGCTGTATGTCACCCCCAGATCCAGGGGTCACTATAATTCAGGGGTGCATGACCCATGGCCACTTTCTTGTGCAGCCTGTGAGAAGCTGGGGCAGACCCACCCACTATTCCCTGCAACCCATCAGTGGGGCCATACCAACGTCCACATATTTGGTGTAACGTGGCAAAAGGAAGCCTACATGTGTACATCTGTATGTGGTTAGCATCCCCTTTCTGACGTTGCACCAAACACATGGTCATGGTGGGGTGGGGTGGGTGGGGTGGGGTGCAGGACCAGGCTATGTGCATGAACACTAGGGGACATTCTCCCCTCCACATGTTGATGGTGCACATGGAGGAGAGAGATCCTCTGAACAATTTTCCCTCATCCTACAATATTTCCTCTTCCAATACTGGCATTACTGTAACTATCCACACAAAAATCTAGGAAGAATAATGGAGATCCTACACTTAAGAGGGAAATGTATTGACATGCACACTAAAGGGCCTTCTCTTTTTACTAGCGTTGGAAGTTCTGAGTCTTCAGTACTAGCCATAAGGGCTCAACGGTCAGGTGGGGGACACGCACAGAAACAACTTTATCTTTCACACAATATTAAAAGATAGTATTTACTCCACTCTTTTTCTGACACGCTTAAACACTTCACATACATTATCCATGCAATCCTTACAGTTTTGTAAGGAATGCCACTGTCATTATCCCTGGGGGCGGGGGAGGGAGTAACCAGAATAGGGTGTGTCTTAGGATAAGAGGAAGTTGCTTGCCGGCGGCTACTGAGTAGGTAGCAGCGGAGTAGAACGACAAGTGCTGCAACAGCAAGTGCTGCTGTACAAACAACAACTACTAGTGCTGCAAGGGAAGGGTGTGGCCTGAGAGCTGAAAGGGAAGGGTGTGGCCTGAGAGCTGAAAGGGAAGGGTGTGGCCTGAGAGCTGAAAGGGAAGGGTGTGGCCTGAGAGCTGAAAGGGAAGGGTGTGGTCTGAGAGCTTAAAAGGAAGGGTGTGGCCTGACAGCTCATTCTGTTCCTGACTCCCAGCTGAGCAGCAGCACAACAGGAGAGAGGCTCCAGCTGTTTTTGGGGCTGTGATAAGGCAAGCAGGCTCCCAGAGAGCGAGCGAACAGAGCGAGCGAACAGGGAGAGAAAACAGGAGTTTGGCAGCGGAGTAGAACGACAAGTGCTGCAACAGCAAGTGCTGCTGTACAAACAACAACTACTAGTGCTGCAAGGGAAGGGTGTGGCCTGAGAGCTGAAAGGGAAGGGTGTGGCCTGAGAGCTGAAAGGGAAGGGTGTGGCCTGAGAGCTGAAAGGGAAGGGTGTGGCCTGAGAGCTGAAAGGGAAGGGTGTGGTCTGAGAGCTTAAAAGGAAGGGTGTGGCCTGACAGCTCATTCTGTTCCTGACTCCCAGCTGAGCAGGAGCACAACAGGAGAGAGGCTCCAGCTGTTTTTGGGGCTGTGATAAGGCAAGCAGGCTCCCAGAGAGCGAGCGAACAGAGCGAGCGAACAGGGAGAGAAAACAGGAGTTTGGCAGCGGAGTAGAACGACAAGTGCTGCAACAGCAAGTGCTGCTGTACAAACAACAACTACTAGTGCTGCAAGGGAAGGGTGTGGCCTGAGAGCTGAAAGGGAAGGGTGTGGCCTGAGAGCTGAAAGGGAAGGGTGTGGCCTGAGAGCTGAAAGGGAAGGGTGTGGCCTGAGAGCTGAAAGGGAAGGGTGTGGTCTGAGAGCTTAAAAGGAAGGGTGTGGCCTGACAGCTCATTCTGTTCCTGACTCCCAGCTGAGCAGGAGCACAACAGGAGAGAGGCTCCAGCTGTTTTTGGGGCTGTGATAAGGCAAGCAGGCTCCCAGAGAGCGAGCGAACAGAGCGAGCGAACAGGGAGAGAAAACAGGAGTTTGGCAGCGGAGTAGAACGACAAGTGCTGCAACAGCAAGTGCTGCTGTACAAACAACAACTACTAGTGCTGCAAGGGAAGGGTGTGGCCTGAGAGCTGAAAGGGAAGGGTGTGGCCTGAGAGCTGAAAGGGAAGGGTGTGGCCTGAGAGCTGAAAGGGAAGGGTGTGGCCTGAGAGCTGAAAGGGAAGGGTGTGGCCTGAGAGCT
Source organism: Shinisaurus crocodilurus (assembly GCA_021292165.1). NCBI lineage: Eukaryota > Metazoa > Chordata > Lepidosauria > Squamata > Shinisauridae > Shinisaurus > Shinisaurus crocodilurus. The sequence continues at coordinate 47,732,349 of CM037877.1, forward strand.
GAAAGGGAAGGGTGTGGTCTGAGAGCTTAAAAGGAAGGGTGTGGCCTGACAGCTCATTCTGTTCCTGACTCCCAGCTGAGCAGGAGCACAACAGGAGAGAGGCTCCAGCTGTTTTTGGGGCTGTGATAAGGCAAGCAGGCTCCCAGAGAGCGAGCGAACAGAGCGAGCGAACAGGGAGAGAAAACAGGAGTTTGGCAGCGGAGTAGAACGACAAGTGCTGCAACAGCAAGTGCTGCTGTACAAACAACAACTACTAGTGCTGCAAGGGAAGGGTGTGGCCTGAGAGCTGAAAGGGAAGGGTGTGGCCTGAGAGCTGAAAGGGAAGGGTGTGGCCTGAGAGCTGAAAGGGAAGGGTGTGGCCTGAGAGCTGAAAGGGAAGGGTGTGGCCTGAGAGCTGAAAGGGAAGGGTGTGGCCTGAGAGCTGAAAGGGAAGGGTGTGGCCTGAGAGCTGAAAGGGAAGGGTGTGGCCTGAGAGCTGAAAGGGAAGGGTGTGGCCTGAGAGCTGAAAGGGAAGGGTGTGGCCTGAGAGCTGAAAGGGAAGGGTGTGGCCTGAGAGCTGAAAGGGAAGGGTGTGGTCTGAGAGCTTAAAAGGAAGGGTGTGGCCTGACAGCTCATTCTGTTCCTGACTCCCAGCTGAGCAGGAGCACAACAGGAGAGAGGCTCCAGCTGTTTTTGGGGCTGTGATAAGGCAAGCAGGCTCCCAGAGAGCGAGCGAACAGAGCGAGCGAACAGGGAGAGAAAACAGGAGTTTGGCAGCGGAGTAGAACGACAAGTGCTGCAACAGCAAGTGCTGCTGTACAAACAACAACTACTAGTGCTGCAAGGGAAGGGTGTGGCCTGAGAGCTGAAAGGGAAGGGTGTGGCCTGAGAGCTGAAAGGGAAGGGTGTGGCCTGAGAGCTGAAAGGGAAGGGTGTGGCCTGAGAGCTGAAAGGGAAGGGTGTGGCCTGAGAGCTGAAAGGGAAGGGTGTGGCCTGAGAGCTGAAAGGGAAGGGTGTGGCCTGAGAGCTGAAAGGGAAGGGTGTGGTCTGAGAGCTTAAAAGGAAGGGTGTGGCCTGACAGCTCATTCTGTTCCTGACTCCCAGCTGAGCAGGAGCACAACAGGAGAGAGGCTCCAGCTGTTTTTGGGGCTGTGATAAGGCAAGCAGGCTCCCAGAGAGCGAGCGAACAGAGCGAGCGAACAGGGAGAGAAAACAGGAGTTTGGCAGCGGAGTAGAACGACAAGTGCTGCAACAGCAAGTGCTGCTGTACAAACAACAACTACTAGTGCTGCAAGGGAAGGGTGTGGCCTGAGAGCTGAAAGGGAAGGGTGTGGCCTGAGAGCTGAAAGGGAAGGGTGTGGCCTGAGAGCTGAAAGGGAAGGGTGTGGCCTGAGAGCTGAAAGGGAAGGGTGTGGTCTGAGAGCTTAAAAGGAAGGGTGTGGCCTGACAGCTCATTCTGTTCCTGACTCCCAGCTGAGCAGGAGCACAACAGGAGAGAGGCTCCAGCTGTTTTTGGGGCTGTGATAAGGCAAGCAGGCTCCCAGAGAGCGAGCGAACAGAGCGAGTGAACAGGGAGAGAAAACAGGAGTTTGGCAGCGGAGTTCGGCAGGGGAGGTCCAGGGGGAGGTCCCTAAAAAAAAAAAAAAAAAAAAAAAAAAAAAATTCTAGGAAGACAGAAACCGAGCACTATGGAAGGAAAGGACTCAGCAGTGGTGGTGACCTGCAAGGGGTGTGCTATGTTTGTTTTCCTGCCGGAGATCGACATGGCCTACACGTGCAATAAGTGCAAGCTGGTCACGCTGTTGGAAGAAAAGGTCAGAGGACTGGAGCAGCAAGTGTCAACCCTCAGGAGCATAAGAGAAAGCGAGGAGTTCTTAGACAGAACGGTGGATCTACAGCACCAAAGCACAGTACAGGAGCCAGAAGGGCAACGGCAGGATGAGGCGGAGTCGGAGACTGCTGAGGCAAGGGAAAATAACGCAGGGGGAACTCCCTGGAAAAGGGTGACTGTTAGGAGCACAAGAACTACAAGACACTCTGCGCCTGTGGAAGCAGTGGAGCTATGGAACCGCTTCCATGTACTTGAGGACGAGAGCAGAGGACAGCCTGCAGAGGACGGATTACCGGGCACCCAACGTGATAGCGAGCAAGAGGCTGAGGGTCAGTCGAGTGGAGGCAATCAAACCAAGGCCTACAGCAAGAGGAAGAGAAGAGTACTCATAGTGGGAGACTCCCTCCTGCGGGGGATCGAAGCCAAAGTATGTCGCGAAGACCCATGGACTCGCCAGGTGTGCTGTCTCCCCGGAGCACGGATTAAGGATGTGTCAGAGCAGCTGCCGAGGCTCATGCAGCCCACCGACACATACCCCTTTCTTCTCTTCCACGTGGGTACAAATGATACTGCCAAGCGGAGTTACAAAGAAATCACGGCAGACTTTGAAGAGCTGGGAAGGGAACTCAAGAACTTCGGGGCCCAGATAGTTTTCTCATCCATCCTTCCAGTACTTGGAAGAGGCATAGAAAGGGAAAGAAAAATACTCCGAGTGAATGACTGGCTACGAAGGTGGAGCCGACGTGAGGGATTTGGATTCTGGGACCACGGGCTACACTTCCTGGAAGATGGACTGCTGGCAAAGGATGGGTTGCACCTCACAAGGACTGGGAAGAATGTGTTTGGCCACAGCATGAGGAACTTAATCAGGAGGGCTTTAAACTGAATCCAACAGGGGAGGGAGACATAAACTCGGGGGTACCAATGGAAGAAGGCCTCTATGCCACAATGGAGAGAACAGCTCCAGCGGTGCCCATTGATAGTCTACCACAAAATGTAGGGGGAAAGTCGGACTATAAAGCACATAGTCTTCGATGTCTTTATACTAATGCCCAGAGTATGGGCAACAAACAAGACGAACTTGAACTCTTGATACATGAGGGCAAGTACGACTTGATAGGGATAACTGAAACCTGGTGGGATGACTCCCATGACTGGAATACAGCAATTGAAGGGTATAACTTGTTCAAAAGGAACAGAAGCAACAGAAAGGGAGGTGGAGTTGCACTGTATGTTAAAAATACGTATCTCTGCACAGAGATACAGGAAGAGGAGCTTGGCAGCCCCATTGAGAGCATCTGGGTTAAAATAAAGGGGGCAAAGAATAAAACGAACATGGCGGTTGGAGTCTACTACCGACCACCCAATCAAGGAGAAGACGAGGATGGAACTTTTGAAAAACAAATTGCCAGTGTTTCAAGGAGGCACAATGTGGTAGTAATGGGAGACTTCAATTTCCCTGATATCTGTTGGGAGACTTTTTCAGCCAAACATGGCCCCTCCAAGAAATTCCTGAGCTGTGCTGCTGATAACTTCCTCCTACAGAAAGTGGAGGAAGGAACTAGAGGATCGGCTATCCTTGACCTGATTCTAACCAACAGAGACGAGTTAGTGGATAAAGTGGCAGTTTCGGGAACTCTGGGGGAAAGTGACCATGTTATACTTGAGTTCTTGATTCTAACGGAAGCAAAAGCTGAGTGTAGCCAAACACGTACCCTGGATTTTAGGAAAGCCAATTTTAACAAACTCAGAACAATGATTAGTAAGATCCCATGGCAAGTGACTCTCACGAGAAAGGGAGCCCAGGAGGGGTGGGAGTTTTTAAAAAAGGAAATTTTAAAGGCACAATTGCAAACAATTCCCAAAAGGAAAAAAGGCAGAGGGCAACAGAAGAAGCCAATGTGGCTTCACAATAAACTCAAAGACGACCTGAAAACAAAAAAGGACACGTATAGGAAGTGGAAGGAAGGACAGGCTACAAGTGAAGAGTACAGGCAGGTAGCACAGAACTGCAGGAATAGTGTCAGGAAGGCTAAAGCTGAGAATGAGCTAAGGTTAGCGAGGAATGCTAAAAGCAACAAAAAAGCTTTCTTCAGATACATGCACAGTAAAAGACAGAAGAAAGAACTGGTGGTTCAACTACGCAATGAGGATGGCAAATTGATAACAGAAGACAAAGAAAAGGCAGAAGTGTTCAATTCCTACTTCGGCTCGGTCTTCTCCCAAAAGAGGGTCTATGACCCCCCTGGCAAACCTGAAGTGCAGACTGAAGGGGCAGGATTGCAGCTTGAGATTAATAGGCAAATGGTCAAGGAGCACCTGATTACTCTGAACGAGTTTAAATCTCCAGGGCCTGATGAGCTGCATCCTAGAGTAATAAAGGAACTGGCAGAAGAACTCTCAGAACCACTGTCTATTATCTTTGAGAAATCATGGAGGACAGGTGAAGTGCCAGACGACTGGAGGAGGGCAAATGTTGTTCCCATCTTCAAAAAGGGCAAGAAGGAGGAACCTGGGAACTATAGGCCAGTCAGTCTGACATCAATCCCCGGGAAGATTTTTGAGCAGATTATAAAGAAGTCAGTCTGCAAGCACCTTGAAAACAATGCAGTGATTACTAGAAGCCAGCATGGATTTGTCAAGAACAAATCCTGTCAGACTAATCTGATCTCATTTTTTGATCGGGTAACCTCCCTTGTGGACTGTGGGAATGCTGTGGACATTATATATCTGGACTTCAGCAAAGCTTTCGACAAAGTGCCTCATGATATCCTGATTAGTAAGCTAGCTAAGAGTGGGCTAGATGGAACAACTATCAGGTGGATCCACAACTGGCTACAGAATCGGACTCAAAGAGTGCTTATCAATGGTTCCTTCTCAAACTGGGGAGAGGTAACGAGCGGGGTACCACAGGGCTCGGTCCTGGGCCCGGTGCTCTTCAACATTTTTATTAATGACTTGGATCAGGAGGTACGGGGAATGCTTATCAAATTTGCAGATGACACAAAGTTGGGTGGAACAGCTAATACTCTGGAAGACAGAAACAAAATTCAAAGTGACCTCGATAGGCTGGAGCGCTGGGCCGAAAACAACAGAATGAAATTTAATAGGGATAAATGCCAAGTGCTGCACCTAGGGAGAGGAAACCAAATGCAGAGTTACAGAATGGGGGACACTTGGCTCAACAATACTACAAGTGAGAAGGATCTTGGAATTGTGGTAGATCACAAACTGAATATGAGCCAGCAATGCGATGTGGCTGCAAAGAAGGCAAATGCAATTTTGGGCTGTATTAATAGAAGTATAGCTTCCAAATCGCGGGAAGTGATAATTCCCCTTTACTCGGCACTGGTTAGGCCTCATCTTGAGTACTGCGTCCAGTTCTGGGCACCACACTTTCAGAAGGATGTAGACAAACTGGAGAGGGTTCAGAGGAGGGCAACAAAGATGATAAAGGGACTGGAAACAAGGCCCTATGAGGAGAGACTGAAAGAACTGGGCATGTTTAGCCTTCAGAAGAGGAGACTGAGGGGAGATATGATCGCACTCTTCCAGTATTTGAAGGGATGTCACACAGAGGAGGGCAAAGATCTCTTCTCGATCATCCCAGTTTGCAGGACACGGAATAATGGGCTCAAGTTACAGGAACCTAGATTCCACCTAAACATCAGGAAAAATTTCCTGACTGTCAGAGCAATAAGACAATGGAATCAACTACCTAGGGAGGTTGTGGGCTCTCCCACTCTGGAGGCATTCAAGGTGCAGCTGGACAGCCATCTGTCAGGGATGCTTTGACCTAGATTCCTGCATTGAGCAGGGGGTTGGACTCGATGGCCTTGTAGGCCCCTTCCAACTCTACTTTTCTATGATTCTATGATTCTATGATGGCTGAGTAAGACTTTAACTGAAGAGGGGGGACTTCCAAGTTCCTCAGCTCATATGTAGTACTTTTAAGTACCACAGTCATACTAACGTTAGTGGTGTGGCAACTACAGGAGAGAGTCATATCATCAGACTGACCAAAGTGCAATAGAAAAGAACCCTAATTCTTGAAGACAAATAGGGGTACATCACAGCAGGTAGAAAGAGCCAAATTTTGGTACAAATATAAAAATCTCATATTTGAAACTCAGGCATGAGTCTCCACAACAGTCTCCAGTCACTCCACAGGGCATGTGATGGAATGCAGTTTCCCTTTCATATGCTTGAACTTTCCTCAGATTAGGGGAAAGTGTCAAGGCTGTGGCAGCCAGAAATCTAAGTATGAGAACAGGACAAATCACGTGTGTGAGAGAAAGGAAGGATATCAGTGTTCCTCGTTTACTTTAATTGTCAGAAGAATGGAGAAGAGGAGATTTGAAAAGGCATCCATCCAAGAATGTGTCCTTGCAGCAGACAAACTGTATTTGCACTAATACATAAAAATCAAACCAGCAAAACCAAAACAAAAGTTATTAAAAAGTTACGTACCTTTACAATATGCCCATTCTTGTACAGCAATGCCTTAATGTGGCTCAGGCATTGTCTTTACATACTCCGGGAATGTCACACAGGCTGTGGGAATATGTTATCACAGAATATAATCTATGTGTTCCCTGTGGTTTTGTACATTATTGTGTGGGGGTTATGGTTGTTACTGGAGTTTCCATGATTATGGAGTGGGGATGTTGGGTAAATTCCTGGCAGCAAAGTGGCTTATCCAGTACATTAAAGTACAGCTCGTATTTCAAAATGTGTTTTGTGTGTGTTCCCCCCCCCCTTCCCTGAGATCACTGCAAAAATAAGAAACTTATGGCACAGCTATCAGCTCTCATTACCAATTGCCCAGCAAATGTAAAAACACTAAAAATAGCCACAGGAAGCAACAATTTCTATGACAAATTACAAGGTTGTTTATTTAGTGTGCTAAGTAATAGATTTTTGATCAAAGATAAACAGTTTTAAAAGTTACATTTATTTTGTTGTGCAAGAAAAAGGAAATTGCTATTCCCTACAGGCTGTTTTACCTTGTAAAGCAATCCGTCTTCAAACCCAGAATGAAAGAGAGCCAAAAGCTGAATTAGATGACAAGGCCCTTGAGATACTGCGAGCTACTATGTTTAGTTGAGAACCACAGATGTTTCGTATCATGTATATCAGCACAAAGAACCCTGTGTGAATTTATATGTGCTGTGATCCGGAACCTTTCATGTGCATGGGCTCCCCCTTGTCTGTTGTGAGAAGGGAAATCATGATTGCATCTACGTAAGTTTCCCTTCGATAGACTGTTTCTGATGTCACTTTCCCCCTATTAAAACTTTAAATTTGTATGTAACATGGGGAGCATAGATGCAAATGTTTCTCTATGGTAAAAATGACAACCAGTAATGAGCATCCTTGATCCCATATTCAGGAATGGGAAAATGCATGTCCACAGGGGATGGAGGGGGGATTTGTGGAAACTGCTACTTGAATGACAGAATGAATTTATCTGTCCATTTTATTTTCTCCCATATTCTTTCTTTCTTTCTTTTTTTAGGATTAGAGGGCCATGTTGTACCCTCCTGCCCTGTAGCTGTTAAAGATGAGGAGCCTGTCAGAAAAAAAGAGGTGGTAACCCTGATTCAGCACCACAAACATGATTGAATGCCCAGCGATCCAATGCCGGACAACCCCCATAAACCCTAACCACTGGCCATGCTGGCTGGGGCTTTTGGGAACTGAAGTCCAAAATATCTCGAGGGCACCAGGTTGCCTGCCCCTTTGCCAAGCATCCAAAGCCCTCTGCATGCATGGATTAATCTGTCAGTTTCTCTTTCTTGCATATTGGATTTAAAAAACAAAACTCAAGTTCTTTCTATTCTATTTATGAAGAAATTTGCAAATGTTGATAAGTTCTTATCAAAAAAGAAGTCAGATGAAATTCTCACCCCTCCCTATTCGAATGCACATATGCCCTCTTTTTTTTTGCATCACATATCGTGGTCTGGATCAAGATTTAGATACTTATAGCAGAGCCATGTAAATCAATGGAATTGGCTTACAGTGTCAAGATGGCTAACTTAGACACTGCAAAGCCTACTTACTTGAAAGTTTACTTGAAAGTAAGTCCAGCTGAATTCAATAAGGCTTACCCGCATAGAATTTTGGCCTCACAGTGCAATCCTGTGCATAGCTACTCAGAGGTAAGCCCTATGGAGTTATATAAGATTTACTCCCAGGCAAGTGTGTATTGAATTGAAGCCTAAATGTCCACCTTGCTGAGAACATCCATCTGTCACAATATTGAGGTAGGAATGGATGAATCTGTCAATTTCGGTTTCCTATTTTTTCAATCTAGGCTTGGGTCATCCTGAACACTGAGAATATATTGTTATAAGTTTGCATGAAAATGTGTACACAACTTTGTGTGCATTTCTCCTAATACATGTATTTTTGTACACAAATTTCTTAATATACACATTTCTGCAAGCAAATTTCCTAATATAATGCATGGCATTATTTTCACAAATATACATATTTTTGTGTGCACTTTCCCTTAATATACACATTTTTGTACACATTTTTTTGATTGGAGGACACCATTGCAAAATTTAGAGAAGTGCAAATTTTGAAAGGTAACTGAGCTTCAGTTTGCATCTTGGTTCAAAAGTGCACAATTTGGTAAGTTTGCATTATACTGTGAACCATTCACTTTCATTTATTACATTTCTATACCACCCATTAGCTGAAGCTCTCTGGGCAGTTTACAAAGATTAAAACCTTTAAAATGCATTATAAAAACATACAACACACGTACAACATACATCCAAACAAATCTCTCCCCCATGCTTATGTTGAGGGCTGTGCAGAAGCTATGTAGCAGGGGAGACTGGTGACTCCTATTTCGGTGGGGCTCCTTTTCCATTGCAGATTTTGCAGGTTGTATTTGGAGCTTCATAGGGGCTATCCATGGTGCTGAACTCCATCCCCAAAATAGGTTCACCACCATGGAGTGCCATAGATAACTCCTATGAAGCTCCAAATGAAAGCTGAAAAACCTGCAATGGAGAAGGGGCCCCACTGGAATAGGAGTCACCAGCTTCCCCTGCTTTGCAGAGTATATGGGAAGAATGCCAGCTATGAAAGACAAGCACCTCATTCTGCTTGCATTGTCTTCAGCAAGTAAAACTATGGAGAGTATACAAATTGAAGTTAATAAAAACTCATTTAAAAGCCACATGTATTCTAATGAGAACCTACGCTCTCCAGTAGTCCTCATGCTAAGTTAGATTTGCAGTTTAAAGGGAGGTCATACACACTAGCAATAAAGAAGTGTGTGTGTCGGGGGATCATTTTCCTTCCTCCCCTTTTTTGGAGGGTGAGAAAATGTCATAATGCCTGGGGAAGTATTACAGCATTTTACTAATCAGCTGCAATGCTCATTAGTCTGCTTATTATATCTGAAGAACTTGTATTTGTTGAAGAAGCAGCAACTGAGATAAAAGAAATTTGAAAGTGAAATCATTACAAATTTGAGTCAGTGCCTTTTGCAGTTGGGAAGCCTGCTCTATTATCCTTAATGAGCTGATACCCCAACCTCTAGAAATACATCCATAGAGTCTAACCTCTTTTGAACTTACTAGAAAATACTCTGTGATGTGAATTAATAAGAGGTAGAATTTACTGTTTATTGAATATCATTTTAAACATCTGTTTCATCCCGATTTAGGAAACGCACACAAACCTAAAGAAATTCAAGAAATTACTAAATCAGGTATTAGAAGGATAATCTTCAGACTAGTAATGAATGTGCATGGATCTTTAAAGCCAGCCCTGCAGTTAACCAGTCAACTAACTCATTTGCCAAACACACGACTTGAGATGGATCCATGCAGCCAATGGAAAAAAAAAATTATCTCCATGGCTTAAGAGATCAGGATCATAATTATGTAGCATACTAATAACAGGGAAGAAATATATTATAGGAAGCAACTGGAAAACCGCAATTTTAAAGTTTTATTTTTAAATACATTTTATGTCTTATATAACCATAAAAATGTTTATAGTTTCCAAATTTCCAAAACAGGCAAAATTAATTAAGGTCTACAATACAACACAGACATAACTGAGTGCACACATGATTAGACTGTAGCTTCAGTTTTCCTGTTTATTTCAACGTGAGCAGAATTGCATACAGGGAGGGCATTCCAGTCTGAAATGTTCCGCCACCTTAGCCTCCAATATATCCCAAAGCCATACCAGGCTCTTGCTGGCAGGCCAGAAGTGCAGGAGAAGGAGAGTTCACCTCCCTTCCTCCAATTATTTTTTACTATTGCAACAATGGGAAGGAGATTCCTTAAACCAATACCTGATGGAGCACTTCTCCCTGCATGAACCTACCCGTACACAGCATTAATCATCTAAACCCCTCCTCCAGGTACCTGCTCCAAGGGAGGCTTGGAAGGTGGCAATGAGGGAGTGGGCTTTTTCGGTGGTGGCCCCCCAATTCTGGGAGATCTCCCTGACAAGACCCACCTGGTGCCAACATCTTTTCAATGCCAGTTTAAGACCTTCTTCTCAGGCATTTGGCAGCATATGCCTGAGGTTTTAATCAGGACTCGAATTTTTCTTGGTTTTTTCCCAAAATTGTTTTTAGATATATGTGTGTATCTCTCTGTGTTGTATGTGTATACAGTTGTATGTATATGGTTTTTATAATGTATTTTTTATGGTTTTTAATCTTTGAAAACTGCCCAGACAGCTTTGACTAAGGTCAGATCTCCTTCTCGGAGCTTGGAGCTCTCTCTCCTACCTCAGAGAAGAAGGGCCACTATATCCTATGGTCCCTGAGACACCGTCCCTGGAACCATAAGATTGCAGACTCGGAGGCCGATACAGATAGATCCTTTTGCATACAGTTAAGCACAAACAGCCTTTTCATAATGGTCAGGAATGTCAAACTCCCAGCATCACATATGGAGCTGTGTGCAAAGGGGACATCATTGCATCTTTAGTGAATAAGTACAAACCTTTGGCTTTTTCAAGCATCATAAGTGATTGACATGAAGGAATGTAAGTTTTAAGCCTAAGCTAACAAAGATGTTATGTGCAGTGCAATCCTTTAGATGTTTATCCAGAAGTAAGTCCCACTGCCTTCAATGGGGCTTACTCACTACTAGTAAGTGCATTTATAAATGCAGCCTGACATCAAAAAAGCAGTAGATCCACTAGAGCATTCAGATTCCTTTTTACCTGTATCCTAGATATGTGCTTTAAAGCTCTGCTATTGTTTTAATAATGGATCCCATATAAAAATGTATCATATGTAAATGCCTGAATTTTAGAGCTGAAGAAGGAAGGATGTGCCACTGTTAATTAGGAAATTTTGAAGAGATATATATACTGCTGTAAGAAAAATACCAAGCTAGAAGACATGAAAACATTTATGTTGTAATAGTTTCCTTTGGGATGACCTTAACTATGCTAATTGGTCTTTGATGAAGTATGAGAGGGGTTATTGAGTTAAATGGTCAACATGCTCATTATTTAAAGAATAACATTTGTATAGAAGTAAAATAACCCAGAATACCTTCAAGCCGTAACCTTGCTCATGGGCACTTTGTAGTTTTAATGCAGGTGCCTGGAGTCTGCAACAGATTCTGTAATGAACTGTACTGTAGTGAACTATAAAGCATAACACACGACTTAGGTTGCAGTCCTAGGCTCACTTACCTGGGAGCAAGCTCCACTGAATTCAATGGGACTTACTTCTAAGTAGACATACATAGAATTGTGCTGTTCATCACCTCACATATTTCCCCCCAAAATGGAAAGGCCACAGCTTTCTAACAGCCCAGTTTTCTGCATGCTTGCTCAGGAGTAAGTGGGCATAGAATTGCAAGCTAAGTTTTAGATTAACTAAGGCTTTTGTTTTACTAGCAAATATTTTACAGGCAGACATTTAACAGGTGAAGCTTTCCCCATCCCTCTATCTCCCTGCTGAGAAAAAGTACATCTGTTGATATTGTTGACACTCCTGAAGCTGTTAAAGGCACAGAAGCAGTGCCAGAAATAAAGGTAACAACCTCAGTGGGGAGGCCCAGCACCAGTACCTGGCACCCTAAGGCAGCTGCTGATACCCCAGTGGTGGCAGGGCCTATCAGCAGCCTGATCCCCACCCCAGCTGTTGGTTTACCTGAAGGCATAAGCTGTAAGTGACCATTTTAATTTCCCACAAAAGCATCACTCTGGGGCATTGTGGGAATTTAAATGGAGGAGGAGGCCCACCTCTAACCGGGAGCCAACCCTGTTAATAGACATTGAAGGGGCTTCTTTTCTTAAAATAATTTTGCATATTTACTTGTCCCATAGTTCCTGGGGCAATCTATAATTGTAGGTAGTATTGGGGGAAGCACTTAACATTTAATATCTGTTGTTGCTCTTTTTTTTCCTTTTTTTTTTAGGTTTTCTTTCCAAAGCCAACTTCCTGCCAGGAGGATCACATGAAGGAACATACTTTATAAAATCTCAGCCCCTAAATGAGAGATAACATGGCTTGGTTCACACAGCTTCTTCTCATTTGAAGGCTCGGGGGGGGGGAATGTAAAAACATGTACATTTATATAGAAAGGAGGGAGGTTGATTCCACTCCCCCCCCCTCCAATGTCATATGAGAAGGAATGTAGCTAAATAGTAAGAGCAGATCTTTTTAAACCAATAATTGGTGTTCGTAATAAGGGCTGTACTGATAGCCAGCTGTGCATCTGCCCTCAGTCCTGCAGCGAGGAAGGGGAAGGGAGTCTGCAAATGATTACCACCTTCAAGCCTTGCTTGCAGTCAAAGTCTCATTTTTTAAAAATTTAGTAAAATACCCCTTTTTGCCGTTTAAAAATATATCCCATTTTGAAAGTGGGCTTATTTAAAGAGTTTAGAATAGAACAGCTGTGCACTGAGCAAATCAAGGGCATTGCCCAGTTGGGCTGCCGGCCTACATTGTAGACTGTGTCTGTTGTAAAAGCTGTTCTCCCAATTAGAGAATAAAGGTTGAGGTGCCAACCAGCCTTTTCAGCATGTTTGGTGTGACTTTTCATGTGGTTCTCTCTTACACTTCCCTCTCTGACATACTAGTGGTGCCTGGTATTGCTATGTAAGGTCAGCCTGGGTTATAGGTTTGATTGCCAGCTTTTGTTTTCCTGGGGTGGGGTGGGGGTTGTAAGTCAATCCTAAAATGCTGCTCCATTTCAAAACTGTACGACAGAGTCACAATGTTGGTGTATATTTTGTTTCCATGATACTTTCAGTTTTCAAAAAATATGCCTAGTATTTAGGGTGGCCACTTAGGAATTGCCAAAAGAAAGGAAATGCATGACCCAAAAAGAGGACAGCAATTTGCATAAAATTTGCAAATGTGTATGTATAGATGAAAATTTAGAAATAATTATTATAATTTAAATACAAATACAGTACATCTTACCATAGTGTGGAAGACTGTGGCCAGGTGACCTCTGTGCCTGCCTGTTCAGGTGCTCACTGTTGATGGGCAACAGTTCTGATGGTTCTTTGTCTTTAATCCGAATTGGACAGGATGGCCCCTCAGATAGAGGACACCTTGAAATAGAGGATGGTCCCCTGGAAGCTCTTCAAATAGAGGACTGTTCTCTGTAAAAGAAGACTACCAGCATCACACCTTTTCCAATAATACAATGCAGCCATTGCCCACTCAGTTTTAGGAGAGAGCTATATGAAACCATTCGAATCAATCAACAGATGATATTTATTCAGAGCAGAAAACAGGCTAGAAGGGGCTACAATTTGGCCAATATTCAGGTCGTAGCATATGTAGATTTCATTAAATCTGCCTTTTCTGCCATAATTCTATCACTGGGGTGGGTGTCGGTTTTCTGGCTGAGCAAGTAACTTTCCTAGTGCACCGGTGGCATGGGGTGCGATGTCTTTGCCAGTCACTATCTTTTGCTGAAATTTCTACTTTGGGTGATTACATTTCCCCCATGCCATTTAAGAAAAAAAAAAAACACACATCATGAATATATGATAAATATTCTTGTTTGGGAGTCTAACATTATTTTTTAAAGAGTTCTAGGTATAGTACAAATATGAATTATCCATTGGTAAAGAATAATTGGAATCCTCATATATGACACCCATGGAAGTTACTGTGCAGGAAGTTCTTAGGTGCTAATCTCCATCCCAGTTCACCATATTCCCAGGTTTGGCGGTGCTCCTGGACTCTGAACTGTCGCTGGAGTCACAAGTGGACTTGGTGACAAGGAGCACCTTTTATCAGCTAAGGCTGATCTACCAACTACAACCCTATCTGGACAGGCAGAGCCTAGCAATGGTGATTCACGCTCTGGTAACCTCTCGTTTGGACTATTGTAACACGCTCTACATGGGGCTGCCTTTGAAAATGGTCCGGAGACTTCAATTGGTTCAAAATAGAGCAGCAAGGCTGCTAACGGGGACTGGCTGACAAGAACAAATCACGCCAGTCCTCCATGAATTACACTGGTTGCCAACTGAAGTCCAGGCCCGATTCAAAGTGCTAACATTAACATTCAAAGCCCTAAAAGGTTTGGGGCCAGAAGGAACGCTTCGTCCTGTACGTGCCTACCCGAACCCTGAAATCCTCTTCCGAGGTCCTTCTCAGAGAGCCCCCTCTAAAGGAAGCTAGGAGGGTGGCTACTAGGGGAAGGGCCTTCTCAGTTGTGGCACCCCATTGTGGAATCAGCTCCCCAAAGAGCCGCGCCTGGATTAGAGATGGGGGTTGTACCTCTGGAGGGGTCATCTCACATCGCCTCTCCTAGGCGAGCAGCCCCCACCGAAGCCCGGATTCTCCACAGCACAGAGCGATTCTCCACCCGTTTTCCGCGCTGCTCAGGCAGCTGTGCCGGCAGTGCAGGGTCCCATCGCATCATTTCCAGCTCGCTGGAAGTGACACGACAGGACCCTGTGCCGACGCAGCAGAACCCCGCACCGCGGTTTGGGCGTAGAAACCAGGGCATCAGGGCTTAAAACGGCCATTGTGGCCATTTATTCAAGCGGTGGAACAAGCGGGCAGGAAGGTAGGCCTGCGAATATCAGGGGGCTGTGACTGGGGCCGATTTTGGCCTCATTCCAGCCCCCCAATATTCGTGGTAGCATCCCTATGCCTGGCGCCTACCCTCTATTCTTTTAGGCGCCAGGTGAAACCCTTTTTATTCTCCCAGTATTTTAACGGTTAGATTTTTATTCCCATTTTTATTATCACTACTGTACCTCCGGACTGATTCATTCAGCTGCTTTTGTCTTATTGTATTATATTATATTGTGTTTGTATTTTTATATTAATGATTTTTTTGGTTTTAAGATTATTGTTTTTATTCTGTTTGTTTTTTCTTGTAAACCGCCCAGGGAGACTTTTGGCTGATGGGAGGTGTAATTTTCTTAATCCTTTTGCAGATTAACTTCAGTTTATGACTCCCAAGTACTAGCATTATGGGAGAGGAAGGAAATGCATGTTTGTTTACTTTCAACACCATTCATAACTTTATAATGCTCTATCATTGATTCTAAATGTGGAATTGTCTAACGAAAATATGCCTTCAAATCAAATACACTTTTGAGTAAACTTGGTGTTCATCTTTTAAGAAACATCACTAGAAGGGTGTGACACCCAAGAGATTTGATTCCATAATTTCTTAGATCTGGTATTTGGATAAGAAGCTGACAGGTAGTGTATATATATCTCTATCTCTGTGTGTGTGTGTGTGTGTGTGTGCGTGTGTGTGTACCACAAGAAGCAGCCCTAAAAATAGTGGTGCTGATGGGTTAAATATACTTTATGTATGAAACATAAATCTGGAAATATATGTAGTAATACTTTTTTGATACTGTATTTCTTTTTAAAAATAAAGCCCTGAATGTTCATGAAATTTGGCCTCTGAAATAAAAAAGCGATTATCTTCACTATCTAACCAGATGTTTAATGCAATGCAAAGCATGTAATCAGAACTTGCACTGGATTCTGAGTTGACTCACTGGGTCCTCGTAAGATTACTTAGGATTGCAGCCTTTATTTTTATTTTAAACATCATTGATCTACATTAAATGTCTTATAATTTTACAGAGCAAAAATCTACCCAATCATACTGCCTAAATAGCATTATTACTATTAGTTATTTTCTTGGCCACAATGCTATTAATATTTGAAAATCACTTCTTGGGGCAATTAGCAAATTCACATTTTATCGGCATGAAAAAAAACCCACCCTCCGAGTTATTGGGTTACAAAGTGAATTGTTCTGCAGCTGCAGAATCAAGTGCTTTAGCTGAGTTAATGCTTTTCATTTCTTTTGCATGTGTCAGCATTAATGGAGGCAAGCCTCTATAAAGCCTTGCATGTGAAGATGGTGCTGAGCAGACTAGATTCAGTTCTGTTGAATGCTTTCTGCATTATTTTTTTTTAAGGGAATAACACACAAAAGGAGACTTCAAATCAGGCTGAACTTCAAGTAAAAGTTAATGCTATTCTCTTTTGGGTTCAACCACCCACTTTGCGTAAGGTCACTAGTTGAGGCTAATGCTGTGCAGAGGGGCTGCAGCAAACTTGGCATCTCCTTGATTAGGCTCCCTGCTGATCTAATACACATACCAGCTCACTTGCCAAGTCAAATAACACATTTAGTGAATTGGAAATAAGATTTAAGTGAACCAGCACAATGCGGCTTGCCCTCTCATCTTTTTACTGAATCCTTCTCTTTGTATGCTAGACTGTGAAAACTGCTCTTGTTAGAGGACTTAATCTTCATTTTTTTTCTGTAGATTATTTGGAAACAGGTCAATTGAATGTTGGAGCTGCTGACTCCTCCTCCTAAAGAAAAGGAACCGCTTGTGGCATGCTTAATACATCATTTAAATGCAAGGCTCCTATCATTAAAGGGAAAATACTGTAGTATAAGGATCTCTTAAAATGAAAAATAAATCTGAGTGTTAAATATAACCTTTTTTTTAAAAAAAGAATGTGTTTATTTCTTTACCATCTATCCCTTTTCCAAGAGGGTCTGGTATTAACTGCTTGCGACTAGTAATTGATGGGGTTGATTACATTAGGATATAGTCATCTTGTATGACTGCAGTACTGTAGTTAATTCCTAATACAGCAAGATACAATGGGATGACATTTCTATAGGACATTTCATTGCTGCTTTTCATAACAGTATCCAGAGCATTTCACATAATCTTTGACTCCGCACTATTCTAGCTTTTACTGACACAAAACTGGAACTGATCATAAAGCATTATTGCTTGTTTTTTGGTATGTTTTCTTCCTGTTATTTTTGGAAAAGAGGAGCCATGGAATTTGCTATAATTTCAGATTTACCACAGATTTATCATAGGTTATCATGCCATCCAAGACATAATAATCTGTAACTGTCCCATATCGCTATGATAGGTTGTTCAGGGTTATGATGTGTATTGACTTTTTTATGGTATACTTATCTCTTCTGGTTATATAGATTTATGTGAGCCTTTCCCCCCATAAGAAACCCTGAAATAAGAGCTTGCTTTTTAAGGTCTTTAATATATTTTACTTCATACTGAAGGATGGTAATACAGTATGGATCAGAGACTAAGGATGGGGAGAAATTCATTTAGTTTGCATTTTAATTTACCTAATTTCACACTTTCAAACCCCAGTGTGAACCAAAACTCAGTAATTCATCAAAATTCACACTTCTCTGAATTTTGCAGTGGAGTTCTCCAATTAAAAGATGCATACACAAATACATACATTAGGGGTAATAATATTAAAATATTAGGAAATTTGCTTGCAAAAAATGAGTATATTAGGAAAGAATGGAGAAACATGCACAAAAATACTTATGAATTTTCATGCAAACTTTAAAAAAAAAAAATCAAAGTTCAGAACAAACCAAACTTAAGACTGGAAAAATTAGAAAGCCAAAATTGACAGATTCGTCCATCACTAACAGAGACTTGGGTGGGGGAAGAAAACAATTGTTCAACAATAACCAGGATCCAAAGACCTATACAACTAGTTTTGAATGCCCAAGACTGTTGTGACTCATGTTTCTCAACCAATATGCCCCCTTTGCCACATGACAAATTGCTCTTGAAATTTCTGCCAGTCTCAAAATCAGTTTACAATGTGGTTTGTGGATCTCCTTTGCAAAAGGAATAATAAAATAAAATAAAATCCATAAGGCTATATATAATACCTCTTTTGATCTGAGCTAATGAAGATTTCAAAATCTTTATTTAAAAATAAAAAGTGACTTGAATATATCACAGAAGTCCAGTTATATGAAAGAATCATGGCTTCTTCTTTTTCTTTTTTGGTAATGATCACAATCTGTTATCTTCCAATGAGAAGGACAGCATTAATTAGTAATTAGACTTCCCCAGCTCTGATGATGATGAAGAAAATATGGTTGAGGAGGCGAGTCATTTAGTACCGTATTCAAAACTAAGGGCTGATTTACAATATTGCTTCTATTCTGGAATTTATTTATTTTATTTGTACCCTGCCTTTCTACCAAAAAAAATGGCACTCAAGGCCACTTACAGGTACAAACATATATTAAAACAATAAAAGAATATATTAAAATACAATAAAAACTACAGAATAAAAATAATGGCATCCAACTCAACAGACCCACTAAAAGGCCAAAGGCCTTCTTGAATAAAGTGGTATTTGCCTGCCGGAGGAAGGACAGCAGTGAGGGAGCAACATTGGCCTCCCTTGGGAGGGAGTTCCACAGCTTGGGAGCGCCCACTGAAAAGGCCATATCTCAGGTCACCACCTAATGCACCTCTGAAGGCAGTAGTCTCAAAAGACCAGAAGATCGTAAGAACTGAGCAGGCTTGCATGGGAAATGGCAGTCTTTCAGGTAGCCTGGTCCCAAGCTATATAGGGCTTTATAGGTCATAACCAGCACTTTGAATTCTGCCTGGAAACAGACCGGTAGCCAATGCAGCTGCTGTAACAGGGGAGTCACATGCTCCCTGCAACTGGCCCTGGTCAACAGTCTGGCCGCAGCATTCTGGACCAGCAGAAGTTTCTGAACAGTTTTTGAAGGCAGACTCACATAGAGTGCATACAGTAGTCCAAATGGGATGTTACTAAGGCATGCGTGACTGTGACCAGAAGAGACACCTTTAGGAATGGGCGCATTTGGCACACTAGCCTCAGCTGCATACACTCCTGGCCACCACCAAAACCTGAGCATCCAGGTTCAGGGCCAAGTCCAGGAGTACACCCAAACTATGAGTCTGAACCTTCAGGGGGAGTGTAACCCCATCTAGCACAAGTTGAATTCCTGTTCCCTGATCTGCCTTTCAACTGATCAGGAGCATCTCTGTCTTGTTTGGATTAAATTTCAATTTGATTGCCCTCATCCAATCCATTACTGACCTCAGGCACTGATTTAGAACCAAAACAGCTTCCTTGGATTTAGATGGAAAGGAGAGTTGGGTGTCATCAGCATATTGGTGGCACCAAACCCCAAAACTCTGGACAATCTCTCCCAGCACTTTCATGTATATGTTAAATAGCATGGGGAATAAGATGGAGCCATGAGAGACATCACAGGCCAACAGCCACGGTGTCTAACAGGAATCCCCCAGCAACACCTTCTGAGATCACCCCTCCAAGAAAGACCAGAGCCACCATATAACATGGTCGATGATATCAAACATCGCTGAAAGGTTCAGCAGAACTAACAGGGACACACTCCCCCTGTCCAGTTCCCAGCGTAGATTGTCCACTAAGGCAACCAAAGCAGTCTCTGCCCCATAACCAGGCCTGAAGCCAGATTGAAATGGATCTAGCACTACAGTTTGTAGAAGATAAATGAAATATTTCCACAAAGCCTCTATCTCCTTTGGTAAACATTAGGGCCAGCCCTTCCATGAGCCAAGATGAGACAGGGCCTTGGCTCAGGCAGTGAATCAGGAGGTACAGCAGATCACACACACACACACACTGCTGGTATGCAGGGCCAGTTGACATGGGTGTGCTGCCCTGCCCCATTGCTGCATGCGCGCGCACACACACACACATTTACACTGTGCCTGCTGCAGCCAGTTTCCTCATCCCCTCCACTGCCTGGCTGCCTCTAGGCCTTGCTGAGAGAAAGCTGGGTCCCAGGTGTGCATACCAGGCTGGCTGTGGTAGAGTGGCCACCAGCGTGGCAGCCTAGGATCGCCACTGACACTTTAATGCACTAGCAAGAACTATTTTTTAAATCTTTTTTTTTTTAACTTTAAACAGTATATGTTCCCATACCGAAGTGGCTGGTGGTCCTCCTTGAAGGTGCTCCGAGATTCCACATGGTCACCCCAATGCCTTGCTCTGAGAAAGGACCCTACATGGCATAGGGTCCTTCCTCAAAGCAAGGCAATGTGGGATGAAGCGGCCATGGAGAGTGCCTCCTCTTTACCACATTGCAAAGAACCACTTAAAGTGTTCAGCAGGGTCTCCTTATTCGGTATGTAGAATTTTCAGGGGACTGGAGGGGCTGCCATGGGAAGAAGAGGGCAGGGAAGTTCACTTCCACCAGCACAGTTGATCCAACTTAAATCTGGACCCTGCTCAATGTCCCTAACAAGAATTCTGTCCTAGCCTTGGTTTGCAGAATATATAAAGTGACTCTGCCTGAGCTTTAGCCCGGTAGAGTTCTAGCCTGGTAGGAGAGCTTCCCTGAGCTTGTCTGCCAAGCTCAGGGGGATTGTGCAGCTTCCTTGCTCCTAAGAATGGGAGTTGCTTTCTGTGGTTGGATTTCTCAGTACCCTCCCTGCACAAGACTGATGAGTTACTTGCACTGGTGGGAATTCCACTGACATGGTTCCTTGGGTAGATCTGGCTCTAGTTCCCTACCTATGAGGTTCAAATCAAAAGCATACTCCCATCAATGGCTGCAGTGAACCTAAAAGGAAATCAAACAGAAGGCAGCTGGAGTCTGGGGTGGCGGGAGGTGTTGCAGCCAGCCCAGGAGGCGGCCCGGTTCAATTCTTACTTTTTCTGCCTCCATCTGGAGCAAGCACTGCCCATTCCTGCCTGGGAAACTAGAATATGTATTCCAGAGAAGTGGCAGCAATCAAGGGAATATTTCTTTGTTGTTCAACTATGCATGTCTTCCCCCTAAAGTAACTACCAGTTAGAGGAAAGGCATGCACAAAATCCTCACATGTGCTGTGCATGGCAAGTTTTCACCACCACATGTGCAATACCATGGAGATGAAGGCAGGAGAAATGGAAGAGGAAAACATGTTAGGTGCAGTCGTGCATGTTAGCAGCAAGCAGTCATTGTAACACTGGTGCTCAGAACTGAGGCAGGGGAGACAGTCTCTTCAACCATCTCTATGCTCTCTGTGATAATCTTAGGCAGCACTATAGCAGCCTAAAGAATATAAGGGAGTTCACTTCCACAAGCAAGACTGAGGAGAAACAAAAGCTATTTTAAAGGTTTGGAGAAAGGAAGTTGTGGGATATGAGAGGAAAAGTGACACAAGTGTATAGTCTGTGATTCTCAGATTTGAACCTATGGAATGAATCTACAAAATGAATTAGATGAATCACTCTAATATACAATAGCTCTAATTTTACATAGCAATGTTTCACAGTGGCCAACAAATGCTAGCTAAGTGTACAGGGTTAAGCATAGGAGGAACATAACCATTTTTACTTGAAGATAAGGGAAGGTAGCATCAGCTATTTGACAGACCTGTGAGACTTGAAGATGGGACAACTCTCTGAACAGCATGAAGAGTGAACTCTAAGAACTGTGGAGGGTTTGCAGGTCCCCACGGCAAATGGTCACTTTCTGTCTTTTCTGTTGGGGACTTTTGTACAATGTGAGAATGTACCAGGCATCTAAGAATTTGGGAAAGTGTCCCACTACAACAGTTGTTGACTTTCATTGACTCTGTTAAAATGAATTGCCACATACAAGCTAATTTCAATCAGTGATGCTAGTAAGCATATGTGAAGGATTGAGGCCTACACAGGCTTGAGTTAGTTTGAAGCCTGTAGGCCCAAACATCTCCTGAGTTTGTGAGTTTCATTTTCCCTTCATGGAGTTAAGTTTCCTTTTCATTGAGAGAAGTTTCATTTCCCCAGTTTGAGATCACAGGATTGTAACCTTCTAGATCTGGGGGGGAGTGTATATAAAGAGTGGATCTGGAGCTGCAGTGTGGCAGACTGAGAGAGCGACATTGGAGACAGAGTGAAGGAGACAGAGAAGAGAGTCTGACTATCACTAAAGAACTGCAGAACACCTTAGGAGAAGGGCTGGGGAAAGGAATCTCTACTAAGCTTACAGGTGACAGTGTAGCTAGGTTAGAGAACCTTGCATTATTTTTCCTTTTATTTCCCTTATACTGGCTTTTTGTAATCTTACAGCTCTATTTGTGTAATTACCCTAAGTTAATGTGAATTTACTTTACCAATAATTAGTACTAAAGTAAACAGTTATTGTCAACAGCAAGTTGTTGGAGTGTCTTTTGCACCACACCTAAGGCCTAATCCCACGTTACTGGGAAGAGGAGGTAAAGAGGCAGAGAATTGGCATCCTGAGACAGGAGGGGCTCTTAAAGAGGCAGATATCTTTAAGGAGCTGATCAAGGTGTCCTGGTACAGGTGGAACCTTGATAGCATAGCATAGAAATATAGAATAAAATGGTTCCTCTACCCTTAGTGGTGCAGCTGGCAATCCACCAGACTTTGAATAGTAGGATGCATAGTGTTACCAGGGGAAGCAGTAAGCCTTAAAGCCAAAGGCTAATCCATTCCATAAGATGTCTGCACTGAGGGTGAAGCAGTCTACCACCAACTTCCAATCCATACTGTGCTTGATTATAGTGAGTGCAGACTGGGTTAATGCAGACATACCTATATTGCAGGGCATTCAGAATTATTTAATTTTTCTGTGTTTTTCATGTACAAATGTTTAACTTTATAAATCAATGTGAATGTATTTAATAAGGAAACCTGTGTTAAAGGAATTATAAAGATGTTAAAAGTAAATAGAAGTAAGGAATTTCCTAAATTGAATACTGTGTGTGTGTGTTTTCATCAAAATGCAGATGTTAATTATACGATACTACTTTTTCCTTCTACAGGATTCAAGCTGCAGCACTTTCAGTTCCAGAATAATTCTTTAAAACCTGAGAAGGATGCTCAAGAAAACAAGGGTCTGTGGGAAGAGAGAGCTGGTCTTGTCCATAGGAAACTGGATTGCCACAAATATCAACTCAAGCCCTGTCTCTGTGAGAGTGTTTCTGTGTAAAGCCAGATAGGTTATTACTTAAACCGGAGGTGCCAAATTATGATGTGTTCATTGTTTTTCTGTGCGTCAGACCTAAGACATTCTGGACCCAATTTGCATAAATGCTGGAAAAAGTAGCATGTGATCATGTAATTAAGGACCGTCAGCACAGTTCTCGAAGCATTTTTGCCAGCAGGAGCCCCATTGAAGCTAATGGGGCTCCCACTTGGGCTGTTCTTTGAGTAGATGCCTGTGTATCAACATGAATACACACAAGGGATTCTGACAGAAAGCTGGATGGGCAGCATTGATTCTCACATTTTCTAGTTATTGAGTGACTCTGTAATCTTACTATTACTTTAGCGTGTATTTTTTTATTTTAAAATCCATGCAAAATGTAGATGTCCAAAGCATATCCAAACATTTTAATTTGTTTGGGAACATCATAGTATGCCCCCACAAAAAGTTCTTCCTGATTTTTTATTTTTTTATTTGGAATCCTATGTGTAGCTTTTGACATTATTATTAGGGGCTATGATTAAGTGATGTTCTGATTGCATGCGCTAAGAGTGCATGCACTGAACTTTTTCTGCTAGTTTTGTGGTGGGGGGGGGGTTGGTGAGATAAATCCCTAAATAGGGGTTGAGGAGGCAGTTAAACTCAAGGAAGCTTTTGATAAGGGAGAAGATGCTGAAAGAAAAACTGACAGAGAAGTTTTACTGCACCACCAGATTTTGTGTGTTCATATTTCTGTGGAAACAATATTTTTCTCCAAGTATTCCCCCCCCCCCCAATAGCATTACAAGTTAATAATACTGTAGTCAGCTTATTTTTACATTACACTGTGCTTTTCTTACTTAATTGCAGCCCAGTAATATTAACATCTAACCCTTAATGAACAAAACCATGACATTTTTAAAGACAATGGCAACTTGGAAAATTATTAACTTGGATAGAATATGTTGGCATCTCTGTCAGCAACCTGTCTCCTTTTTCCAGTGCTGGATAAGAATGGTATTGTTTCTCAGTGCCTTTCCCACAGCTAAATGTCACCCCATCTCAAGGTAAAATTTAGTTCAGTAAGGTTGAAAATGCACATGCGCGCGCACACACACACACACACACACACACACACATTTCGACTTGCTAGTAAAGGAAAATAAAGGTGACATACTAATGCTGCTTTGGTTAAAGAAAGTAACCTGTCCCACTCTCTATGGATTGTGTTCCTTTTGCTGTTTTCTTGTAATGTTGCACAACATCCCTTGGACTGTCTTACATCAGTAACAGATGTGAGTTCTATTATTAATGCTCTTAAAAGTACCTACAATACCTTTATGTTCTGCAAGGCACTCATCGAAATGTAATGTGCAGTTGGTGTGAACAGCTGATATCTAGAAAGAAAATGATATTGCATACATGTGTAATGAAGATGCTGGAATTTGTGGGATCATGACATTGCAATGACTCATCTTCTAGGAATGTATAATTATATTTCACATTCCAAAATGCATCCTGTATTTTTTATTCAACACTATATTACACATACACTCAGAGAGAGAGAGAGAGAGAGAGAGAGAGAGAGAAGCACTCCCCTTTGGGTACTATTTAGAGTTGCTGTGCATTGTTAAAAAGAGGAATTGCTATAATTCAGAATTGGATGTAGAAGTTCCTGCTGTGTGTCTTTAAGACTGTGTGTGTGAGGGGGGGGAAGAGTGTGTGTGTGTGTGTGTGTGTGTATACACACAATACATCATTAAAGTAAAGCTTTTTGAATTATGAAAGATGAAAAGGCTGTATAACTGAATGCTCTAAATATAGGATATCATTTCTTATTTATTCAGAACTCACTATAATTTCCTATGCCAACTGGCTCTGGTTAATGAATGCCACCCTAAAGTGATAGCAACAAAATATTCTTGGTGACCGACATGATGCTTTCAATGGATGCTTATGTTTAGAAATGTGCCAAATTTTGACTTTAAAATTAAATGTGAAGCAATTTGCAGTGTCTCCTCAATGTAAGCTTACATTTCAGAGTTTTTTTGAAATGTTAATTATATGCCTGAAATACATATTTTCTTAACCTTATTTCTTAATCCTAGGCTGATTTTCTTAAGCAAAATGCACCTCATGTTAACTATCTCTGAATCTGTTTACTTTAAGTAGCTGAGCTCCAATGACTTTAGTGAGATTACTCACAATTAAGTGATTTCATTAGTGGAACCTTTGCAGCCAGATGCAGTGCATGCTTATCCAGGGTAAGCCCCACTGAGTTCACTGTGATTTACAAGTAAGCAGGGCTTTTTTTCTGGTGGAACTCACCGGAACTGAGTTCCAGCACCTTTTCTTCTATTAATTGCATTACAATTTAATCGCCATCTACTCCTGAGGAAATGTAATCCAAGAGTTCCGGTACCTTTTTCTCCAGAAAAAAAGCACTGCAAGTAAGTGTACATTGGCCATAGTACTGCAGTCCGCATTTATTTAATCCAGAGCAGAAGCTACTTAGCTTCCAACAATTCTCCTCAAAATTCTTTGAGAACTTGGTGGATATTGTCTGGGATTTCTTCAGAGATATGTGAATATTTGCTATTTGACAGATCCACCGAGATTTGGCATTTGGATAGCTCCACTTTCCCCACCAACCCTGATGCTATAGGAGGCATACGCCGCCGTACTTTGTAGATGTGATGATGGCATATGAGAATGAGGATCCAGTGGCCTGAATTGATTGATTTGATTTGTACCCCACCTTTCTACCAAGAAAATGGCAAACGAGGTGGCTTGCATCATAAGAACTTTTTTTATGAGTACAGGCAGGTAGCACAGAACTGCAGGAATAGTGTCAGGAAGGCTAAAGCTGAGAATGAGCTAAGGTTAGCGAGGGATGCTAAACACAACAAGAAAGCTTTCTTCAGAGTAAAAGACAGAGGAAAGAAATGGTGGTTCAACTACGGAATGAGGATGGCAAATTGATAACAGAAGACAAAGAAAAGACAGAAGTGTTCAATCCCTACTTCGGCTCGGTCTTCTCCCATAAGAGAGTCTATGACCCCCCTGGCAAACCTGAAGTGCAGACTGAAGGGGCAGGATTGCAGCTTGAGATTGATAGGCAAATGGTCAAGGAGCACCTGATTACTCTGAACGAGTTTAAATCTCCAAGGCCTGATGAGCTGCATCCTAGAGTAATAAAGGAACTGGCAGAAGAACTCTCAGAACCACTGTCTATTATCTTTGAGAAATCATGGAGGACAGGTGAAGTGCCAGATGACTGGAGGAGGGCAAATGTTGTTCCCATCTTCAAAAAGGGCAAGAAGGAACCTGGGAACTATAGGCCAGTCAGTCTGACATCAATCCCTGGGAAATTTTTGGAACAGATTATAAAGAAGTCAGTCTGCAAGCACCTTGAAAACAATGCAGTGATTACTAGAAGCCAGCATGGATTTGTCAAGAACAAATCCTGCCAGACTAATCTGATCTCATTTTTTGATCGGGTAACCTCCCTTGTGGACTATGGGAATGCTGTGGACATAATATATCTGGACTTCAGCAAAGCTTTCGACAAAGTGCCTCATTTAGTCATGTAATCGAACCTGGGGGGGCGCCTTGCCCCCACCTTGACTCTCTGTGGGGGCGGCCCCCTCGCCTCGATCTTCTGCGCGGCGCAGTGCGGAGCAGTTCTCCGCACCACTCGACCCACCCTCTCCAGTCCTGTCGCGTCACTTCCAGCACTGGAAATGACGTGACAGGACCCTGCGCAGGCGCAGTATGTGGCACGGGGGTCCAGTGCACCTGCGCAGGGTCCCGTCGTGTCATTTCCGGTGCCGGAAGTGACGCAACGGGACTGGAGTGGGCTGCGCGGGCGGCTCACTGCGGAGTAAAGGTAAGGCCTCGCGTGGGCGTGAGAGGGGCCGATTTCAGCCCATTTTGCCTGTGCGAGGCTCGATGGCAGATGCCTACTCATGATATCCTGATTAGCAAGCTATCTAAAAGTGGGCTAGATGGAACAACTATCAGGTGGATCCACAATTGGCTACAGAATTGGACTCAAAGAGTGCTTATCAATGGTTCCTTCTCAAACTGGGGAGAGGTAACAAGCGGGGTACCACAGGGCTCAGTCCTGGGCCCAGTGCTCTTCAACATTTTTATTAATGACTTGGATGAGGAGGTACAGGGAATGCTTGCTTATCAGATTTGCAGATGACACAAAGTTGGAGGAACAGCTAATACTCTGGAAGACAGAAACAAAATTCAAAGCGATCTCGATAGGCTGGAGCGCTGGGCCGAAAACAACAGAATGAAATTTAATAGGGATAAATGCCAAGTGCTGCACCTAGGGAAAGGAAACCAAATGTAGAGTTACAGAATGGGGGACACTTGGCTCAACAATACCACAAGTGAGAAGGATCTTGGAATTGTGGTAGATCACAAACTGAATATGAGCCAGCAATGCGATGTGGCTGCAAAGAAGGCAAATGCTATTTGGGGCTGCATTAATAGAAGTATAGCTTCCAAATTGTGTGAAGTGATAATTCCCCTTTACTCGGCACTGGTTAGGCCTCATCTTGAGTACTGCGTCCAGTTCTGGGCACCACACTTTAAGAAGGACGTAGACAAACTGGAGAGGGTTCAGAGGAGGGCAACAAGGATGATAAAGGGACTGGAAACAAGGCCCTATGAGGAGAGACTGAAAGAACTGGGCATGTTTAGCCTTCAGAAGAGGAGACTGAGGGGAGATATGATCGCGCTCTTCTAGTACTTGAAGGGTTGTCACACAGAGGAGGGCCAGGATCTCTTCTTGATCATCCCAGTTTGCAGGACACGGAATAATGGGCTCAAGTTACAGGAACCCAGATTCCACCTAAACATCAGGAAAAATTTCCTGACTGTCAGAGCAATAAGACAATGGAATCAACTACCTAGGGAGGTGGTGGGCTCTCCCAATCTGGAGGCATTCAAGGTGCAGCTGGACAGCAATCTGTCAGGGATGCTTTGACCTGGATTCCTGCATTGAGCAGGGGGCTGGACTCGATGGCCTTGTAGGCCCCTTCCAACTCTACTTTTCTATGATTCTATGATTCATTGTTGAACACACGGGGATTCAAACCTAGACTTTTAAGAGCTAAGTACTCAAAGCCCTGGGCCTCGATGGACAAATCTGTCCGTTTCAGTTCCTTCCACATTTGATTTTTTTTAATCTCAAGTTCTTTTTGTCCCAAATATGGAGAGCTTTGCAAATTTTGGTAAATTTTTATCAGTACTGAACTGAAACGAAATTATCACCGAGCCCTAGTTAAAATGCTACGATCCAAATAGAAGATCACTATTTGGCCTATTTCCCACTGAGGTAGTAAACTTGTGTATAGTATGGGGTGGGTTAGGATTTTTTTTAAAAAAAATTATACTGTTTTTATACTGTGTTATTATTGTATTGTTTTAGCTGTACATCGCCCAGGGTGGCCGGGTGGCCGGCCAGATGGGCAATTCATAAATGTAATAATAAATAATAATAATAATAATAATAAATAAATAAATAGCTGTTCCATTTTAGACTGCAGGGGAGGACCACATAACTGAATGATCCTGATTATTATTATTATTATTATTATTATTATTATTCCACCCAATAGCTGAAGCTCTCTGGGGACGATTTACAACAATCAGTAAAAAAACACACGATACAATATAAAATAGACACAATAAAAACATTATAAAAAACAATTCCCTCTATATATAAAAACTATGTAGTTTGTTAGGGAGAAGGTTAGGACATAACCCATTCCTCTGACATCTTTCTATATATTTCTGTATTCTATTCTGTTCTGTTATCTCTGTCTTTTCTGTGTATGCACATCACTGCTACCTTTACTTCCACGGTGCACAGAGTATCAACAGTATGAACTCCTTTCAATTTACAACACTGCAAAAGTGTCCCTACCTTTTCTTATTATCTGACTTGATGAACTAATTAGAAACAGTCAAGGTTATAGCTAGGTGTCCAATAAAAATGGTTTTAATTGCTCCGAGACTGCGGATAATTCAATTACAAATCTTTTCAATTTGATTTATTCCTTTCTTCCTAAGGAAGGATTATGTTGATGGGTTTCAGGTAATAGAACTTGGTGGCTTAGGAGGAGCATTAAAACATCCTTCCAGATTTAACTAATGTGATTAAGTTTTATGAAGTTTGTTTTTCTTCTTAAAATCTTACAGAGGTCAAGTACTCATGTGATTCCTTTGGAGTAGTGGTTGAGAAGTTGGTTAAATTGAGGAGGTGGTAGTAATCTCTTGAAATGTGCTCATTAGAGCTCTAAAAAGAAATTGAAAAATCTTTTCCCACATCACGCAACCTAAGTTAATAAATGAAATAAACCTCCATAATACTTTTCAAGTCTTAATTACTGATTCTTGATGTGGAACCGCTTCTTGGATAACACCCTCTTACCGGATCACACTTCTGTGCTCATTACAGGAGAGACCATCAGGCTTGACAAATATTTTGAAGTTGAGTTCAAACCTTTGCCCTGTCAGTAATCTAAACTGAAATGAACCATCAAGGAGATTTCCCGCCTCCCCCTATCCCCATTCTTCCACACAAAAAGGAGAGAGGGAATACTTTTATGTTTTCTTCCTTCCTTCATTTAATGAGTAGGGAAATGTTATTCCCTAAAATAGTATGATTTTTTTAAATAAAAAAGCTTCCTGTGACCTATTTTTATAGAAATTCCTGGTTATTGCTGGGATGGGGATTCCATAGAACATTTGAAATAAGATAGTTTTTTAATTGTTTTCCCTGGAAACTGGACATCAGGACTAGATGTTAGCAAAGTTTACTAAATTATGTAGGAAATTAAAATGCAACAAACTGAAAAAGAAAAAAAGATTACAGTAGCAATAATTCTGAAAAAATAGCAGGTGAACTAATAACATAAACTGATAAGTATGTCATTCATAAATTAGGGTAATATTTAAGAGAAACCTAATACAAACAGAAATGATCTGCTGACAAAACATGAAATGAAAAGTGCTGGTGAAATTATATATTTGATCCTGAGCAGCACATTTCCTTGGAAAAACCCCCTGTCTATTTATATCTTAGCTGGTTCAATGGCATATCAGTTAATTCAGTATTTACCTGTTATCCATAACAATACATTCTATAGTTTTGCAGAAACTGTACAACCTCATTCTGATTGTCCACAGAAGTCTTGGTCTCTGCTAAGGAGAGGTCCACCTTTTATGCTAAACTAATTTTCACAAAATCCATATGAGATAATAGCTCAGCATCACATTGAATCATAATTTAAGCACATCTTTCCAAGTAAGCCACCCAAACAGCTGTCTGTCCTCGCTCCAGCCTATGTCTCTTCTTTGACATAGCTCCTACATACTTCCATTTTGCATTACACTTTAACCTATAGCATCTTAAAAGCAAAGCATAATATTATATAGTGCAAAGCAAGACTGAAATAAGAAAATTGCTGACCACTGCCAACTTTTATGATAGATCATGGATGTCATAAAACAGCCTTTTAAAGTGCTGCTGACTGTGGAATATTTGGTATCTAAATAAATGTTATGTTGTTATTGTTATATTGGATGTGTGTCTATGAATGCGCGCGCACGCACACACACACACACACACATATATATATATATATATATATACAAGAAAGGTAGGGAATTCAGTGCCATTGCTGCAGTTGCATAAATGGTTGTATTTAGTGTGTGTGTGTGTGTGTGTGTGAGAGAGAGAGAGAGAGAGAGAGAGACTGCAACACACTTTGAACCTACAACTCTCAGTCTCTAAATGAATTGTAGGTTATTGCTATGACCTACAGAGCATTTTTAGGAACTCACAAGGACTTTTGTAATTTGTGGGGATATATCTTTGAGCAAAGATAAAAAAAATTACAGGAAATCCACTACACAGTCAACACAGACACACACACATATGCAAATAATAGTAATTGAGCAAAATGGGGTGCGTTCTTATGGGTCTGTAATAAAATCTCAGTTTTTACAACTGAAACTCATCTGAAAGTATTGTTTCTCACAGCACAACCTTATACACACTTACCTGTGAGTAATTGTAATTCCCACTGAACTCAAGGGGACTTACTTCAGAGTAGACATGCACAGGATTGCACTATTAACATCTTAATGGTGACAAATGTAAATTAATCAGAAAAAGTGATGAGCAGAGCAGCTGAAACATCCAACCATGTGAATCTATCTTGAAATCACAACAAACAGTAACCTGCAAGAACAAAAGTAAAACACACAAAATGGAAGAAGAAAAATAATGCATGTACACACATACCCAATCATTTCTTTTCAGTTATAGTTGATATTAAGCAGCCTATGCTGTTGTTCCTTCTTATTCCAAACAAAATTATTCAGAGCCTAACTCAGCAGTGATTGTCTCCAGTTTCCTGAGGAACACTCTGGATTCCCTCAGATGGAACTTTCTAGCTATGCGCAGCAATACTGCTGCATCCACCCTCCTTTTTCTGACTGTTAAAGGACAATTCCTTTCTGGACAACAAGAAAGAGATGGACACACCAGGCTGGGATTAAATAGGCCACAATTGTTCACATGATAAACACAACTCAACAAGCAATAGACCACTGATGAAAAGAGCTGCATATCAGGCCCATATGCGCGGGAAGACTGGCTTGGCTCTCCCACCACAAATGTCCTCCCAATCCAGGTCTCTCAGCTCAGTCCTGATCTGTTTCAGGGGGCAAGTCTTCCTGCCCAGTGAGAATGAACAGAGTATCACCAGGCAGCAGCTGCCCAGGCATGGCCACCAGGATATACCACCCTGGCCACCACCTCTTGCCGGAGATCACATCTCCTGATACAACTCCATTACATTGTAGTGTGTGTGTGTCCCCCCGCCATTGATTTGCTCTCTAAATAGCTCCTCCTCCATCGCTGGTCCTCCTGCCTAGCTGTGACAAACAAAGAACATAACCTATCAGACAAAACAAACGATGGTAAAAGCGGTACCCTTTGGAAGGTGAAATACATGTCCAACCACAGCCAATCAGGTGGTACACACACTCCTTAGGCTCCTCCTCAGTGATGTAATGGTAAGTTTTGAAGTTCAGGCGCTCTTCATGACAGTCCCCAGAGCCACACCGCCAAGA
Organism: Shinisaurus crocodilurus; assembly: GCA_021292165.1. Lineage (NCBI taxonomy): Eukaryota > Metazoa > Chordata > Lepidosauria > Squamata > Shinisauridae > Shinisaurus > Shinisaurus crocodilurus. The sequence goes on from CM037877.1 coordinate 47,764,566, forward strand.
AGAGTCCAAGAATTCAGGCTGCTGTGTTGATCCATATCAACAAACACATTCTAGTATTTTTCATCTCCACCAGGAGCAGGTCTTTTGTAAAGCTGATGGGTCTTCACTGCCCATCCAAGACCATGCCACAGCAAAATACGTTGCATTACAACAGGGAACAACATATTGTTACTTGGAAAATTCATTTAGCCCCAACTACTGTGAGGATCGCTGCTGCTAAGCTCACAACAAACAGTAACCTGGGACAGGGAAGTCTGACTCTGAGTGGGATGGTGGATGATGTCAATGTCCCTGCTAATTTAAAAGTGCTGGTGCAGCCTCCCTGTGAGCCCTGGTCCTCTACACCTCTGATCCTCTTTCTGTAAAATGGGACTAAATTATTCTCTGAGGAAAACTTAAATAAATATCATAAAGTGAAGCACATTCTACACTAAATGTTGTATGAAATATTAACAAGGGCATGTTCATTTAACACATCAGTTCTTTGTATATTTTGTGGCTGTGATCCACAATCTGTAATCAATAGCTGACTTCTCGGCTATTTTTTCTAAAGGAGTGATGAGAAACTAGTTCCCTCCCCCCACCCCAGATACTGTTGGACTCCAACCCGCATCAGCCCCAGCCATCATGGCCAGTGGTTAGGGATGATGGTAGTTGAAGTTGAAGCTGAACAACATTCCTGTTCTAAAGTATGTTTTATTCCTCTCAGTGAGAAAATATTTTAGGCAAGTTATATAAAAAATCAGTATTGCCTGTGTTTGCTCACTTTACATATAAATTATCCAATTGGATCACAAATGTTAGAAAAGAAGAGTCTTGATTTCTGACTACCTTGGTGTGGAGTTTCAACCTATGCCATCTTCAAAGCATCTTAGTTTCAGGCAGTTCTCAACAGTGCTTGAATATCTAGCTGATTTGTTTCAGGATAGATGTCCCAAACTTACTTGCTATTTTTTAGGACTGGCTTACTTCATTACCACATTTATTTATTTATTTTATACCCCCCCCACACCTTTCCACCCCAAAAACATGGGGCACTCAAGGTGGTTAACAGTAATAAAACAAAATTAAAATAAACTTAGTTATAACACTCATAAAAGCAAATATATTAAAAACACAAAACACCACAACAATAAAAGAAATAAAAACAACACCCAAGCCAACAGAACCCACTTCAGCAGCAGATGAGCTTAGATGTCAGAGGCCTGCTTGAACAAAAACATCTTTGCCTCCTGTTGAAAGGTCAGAGCAGAGAGGGTGCCAACCTGGCCTCCCTCGGCAGGGAGTTCCAGAGCCTGGGAGCAGCCACCAAGAAGGCCCTCACTCACATCCCCACCAAAGGTGCCTCTGATGTTGAGAGAGAAGGGCATTTCCCTCACACAAGCAAGATACAAAGTACAGCAAACCGACTTAGTAAGGTCGGGCTCTTCAACCCTTGGGTCCCTAGATGTTGCTGACCTACAGCTCCCAGCTTACCCAGCCAGCATGGCTAATGGCAAGGGATTCTGGGAGCTGTAGTCCAGCAGCATCTGGGGACCCAAGGTTGGAGAGCTGGCTTAGATAATGTTTTGTTTCAATAGTAAGATTAACTGTGCAATCCTAAATTCAGAAGTAAGCATCCTTGGATTCAGTGGGATTTACTCCCACAAAAATGTGTATAGGATTGTAGCCTAAGTGCATCTTTTTGAAATACCTTTTGTAAATAGCATGCAGAATTTGGGTTCCTTTGGCAGCACAAGCCAGCTCCTTTCAGTCAAGGGTTAGCCCCATCTGATGATCAGCCACGTGGTGTCTATAGCAACTAAGTGGCGCTGAACCTATCATAAAAACCAGCTTTATTTGAACTGGAAAAAAGATGAGAAACCAAGCATCTTTCTAACTTGAAAGAAGTTTCAACTTTCAAGAACACAAGATATCAACATGGCATTGCTCTTTTTGTAAGAGTAAATTAGCTGGTGAAGGTTAGTTCTCTTTTTGAAATAGTTTCATCATTCAACTAGGTAGCAGAATGACATACTGGAGGTTGGGAAATTGCTACAGAATCTAGGCTGAGCTTAGATCTATTAAGAAGGACTGCTTCTTAATATACATTTTGAACCTAGTTTCTATTCCCACATGGAATATACACAAGTACTGTGTTGGAAGGATTGCATGCTTATAAAGTAAAGTGTAGTGCTGGCCTTCAAAATACATATAAACAATTACTAGGAAAGGATTTGGACCTGTATGATTATATGTTAAAGTAATGATCTGTGATAGATAGATAGATAGATAGATACTGTAGATAGATGCATGTGTGCTTGCACGCTTCACAATTGATGTAATATGCATGTATTTTGTACTCAGGTATTAGAACCAGGAAGGAGTGAAGGCGGCAGGAGCAGGCAGAGGGAACATCAGGGCCTGCTCTGGTTGGACTGCCCCCCCCCCCAGGGCTAACTGACATCAAGGGCCCTTTGGAGAAGAGGAAGGAGTGAAGGTGGCAGGAGCAGGCTGAGGAAACATCAGGGCCTGCTCCAGTTGGACTGCCCCCCCCCCAGGGCTAACTGACGCTCTGTTTTTTAATTATTATTATTTATTTAATTAGACTGTACATCGCTCAGAGTGGCCAGATGACTGGCCAGATGGGTGATTCAAAAATAGAATAAATAAATAAATAAATAAATAAATAATAAAATATGTCATAAGATGCAGCCCTAAGCCATGGATGAAGGGGAAAGGATTTATACGTAAATGTGACTTCAGCATGCAGTTCTATAATTTAAAGAAGAAAGAGAGCAGTGCGCTTGGATAGAGAGAGAAGAATTATGCAGCTGCCCCAGTTAGAGGATTGAGGCCTACTGACAGTCATGCTGTTATTGTGTTCCTAGAATGAATTGGAGCATGAAGTTCATCTCAAGTTCCCAAGGGAACTTTAGGTCACTTCAACACCCTCAGTTCACTTCAATAAGATGTTTTCCTCTCTACTTTGGTTTGGGACTGAATGTTAGTCAGATGTGCCACTGAGTGAAATGTTGGCTTGACTAGAAGTGAAATCAGCCACATCTTCCAAATCAAGACACTCCTTCTGCCTCCTTACTTTACTCTAGAAAACCAACTCAGCCTGTTAGATTCACTGTTTAAAGGCCTCCATCTTGTCTTGTGGTATCAGTGGACATAGGAGACAGGATGTCTTCCTTAACATGTATTGACTGAGAATGTTTGAAGATGGTGCTCCCCTGCATAGCTGATGTGTGAGAGGCGATTTTGCTTCCACCGCCTTAAAGGGATGAGGGCAGCAGGGCCAACTGCACAAGCCTCATGCATCAGGTGGCCATGTGTCCTACTTTACAATAGACAATTCTCTTTTTGAAGGTGCTCTCTGTTTGAAGGACTGTCCCGTCCAAGTCCAGTTTAAAGATAAAAAACCATCAGAAGGGAGAGCTGGGCCTTGAAGTTGCCCATCAACAGTTAGTACCTGCACAGTGGACTTAGCAGGGTTACAGTTCACCAGGTCACACTTAATCTTCACCTCTATGATGAGATACATTGTATTTCTATTTAAAAATCATAGAAATTTCTACATTTGGACCGATACATATAAATTACCATATGCACATTTTATGCAAATATGTATCTTCTTTTGTCCTGTTTTTTGTTATCCATTTCCTCTTTTGGGATGATGCATTAAGTGGCCGCCCTATTGACAGGATTAGTTGATCATGTTGTTGCAGTGTGGTTATAGTGATGGTGGCTGAGTATGAGTTCTTTGAATTGCAATTCCTAAATTTACTTTAGGATAGGAGTCTTTTATGCCTACTGTGTTCTCTTGGGTTGTATGCATAAAATAATTGTTTACATTCAGCCATATGTCCTTCCCTATTGAATAGGCCACTCACAATTAAGGATGGATGAATCCATCAGTTTCACTTTCTCTTGCATACATTTTTTGTTTTGTTTTTATCTCAATTTTTTTTCCATCCCTTAGAAGAAGAAATTTGTGAATTCTGGTAAATATCAAAAAATGAACTGAAACTAAATTCTCACTCATCCGTACTGGCAAAATTCAATAGGCTCAGCTGTTCCGAGCATGGAGAGAGCCATGTTGCTGTTAAAGATGAGGAGCCTGTCAGAAAAAAGAGGTTCCAACTTCCAACCCTAATTCAGCACTACAAACATGGTTGCATATACAGGGATTCAAACCCAGACTTTTAAGAGCTAAGCACTCAAAGTCCTTGGCTTGAAAGGATGAATCTGCCAGTCTGGGCTTCTCCTACATTCCGATTTTTAAAAACAAAACAAAAACCCACACATTATTTATGTCCTGTTTATGGAGAAATTTGCAAATTTGGGTAAGTTCTTATTAAAAAAATGTAATTCTCACCTGATGCTCAACTGACAGGTGCCCTCCAGACATTTTGGATTCCCGTCGGCCCCAGCCAGAATGAACAATGGAAGCTGTAGTCTAAAGCATCTGGAGGGCACCAGGTTGAGGGAGGCTGCTTTAAAGTGTGTGGTAATGAAGAACAAAGACCAGTTACATTACTGATCCAGGGCTTGAAGCTGGGCAGGATCACTCACACACAGCAAGCCGCAGGGGTGGGTGGGGGAAACATTTTTCTTACCTCTCTCGCTTTGGTTTATCTGTCCAGAGGCTAGAGCTAAGCAGAATTTGTTTTAACATGCTGTTAAGTTTCAGAGATTAGACATGTAATCTTGTTGCAGCTTCTGGCTAACCACTCATTTTAAAGGCAGATTTCTGGTTAATAATAGTCCAGAATGGTTGGCTGATGTTTCCTCAATGGGAGTTAATGGTAGGAAGATGGTTAGGAATTTTTCACTGACTGGTTTCAGACAACACAATAGCTCACACTCAAGGGTTGAGTAGGGGTTGTCATTGAACTGTGGGTACATGGCTTGTTAACCACGAACAACCCGTGAAGAAAACCCATAGCTTGATGTTGGGTTGTGAACTGTGGGTTGTTCAACATGGTTTGTTATCTCAGCTGGGTTCAGACAACATGATAACCCACATTTCAACAACAACCCACAGTTTGACGACAACCCATACTCAACCCTTGAGTGTGGGTTATCGTTTGTCTGAACCCAGTCGCTACTTACCCTTTGGACCTTGGGGAAGGTGACATCCCCAACACTTAGACATTACCAAAGAAGAGGACATGGATCATCCAAAAAGGAGGACAAAAAATTGATACAGATTTGCATGGCATAGTATTCATACTCAGTTTATTGTATACCACATTCTCCATAATGCATTGTACTCAAAGAGGTTCACAAAACAATTACAATCATCATAATTATAATACAACATTAACTCAATTACAGTTCATTTAAAACATATCAAAATTTAAATAAGCACAAGACGTACCAGCAGGGCAGTTCACAATATCCAGTAGCAATACTAATATGTGATTGCGTTAAACAATTCACTAAACTTCTCATGGTAAGAGACCTAACAATAAGATACTCATCTACATAACATTTGCATATGCTAATTTATATGTACAGATGCAAATTTAGAAATAATTACTATCATTCAAATAGAAATACAATACATCTGACCATAGTAGGAAGACAGTGACCACATAAGCTGTGTGCCTGCCTGGTCAGCTGTTGTCCTGGTGCTAACTATGGATGGGCAACTTCAAGACCCCTGTACTCCCTCCCTACTTATGTTTCTTGATCTTTCAAATGGACTTGAACTGGAAAGTCCTTCAAATAGAGGACACCTTCAAATAGAAGACTGTTTTCTGATTCTGACAGCTCTTCAAACAGAGGACTATCCTCTGTAAAGTAGGATACATGGCCACCCTATGGACCCCATCAAGAAATGGAAGTGGTAGGTTAGTGTGTGTGTATGAGAAGAAACAGAAGAAGACTGGAAAAAAACAGAGGCAGAGAGAGAGAGAGAGAGAGAGAGAGAGAGAACTGTGAGTTGGCTAAAGGTACCTTGAAGATTCAGGTGCTTCTCTCTGGGTTTCTGATGTAGTAGGTCTGCTTCCATGTAAGATCCTACTGATTATTTATTTATTTATTTATTTATTACATTTATACCCCGCCTTTTTTCCTGCAAGGAACCCAAGGCGGCTTACATAATCCTCATCCTCCTCTCCATTTTATCCTCACAACAACCCTGTGAGGTAGGCTCTGCTTTTAGATTTGTAAAAAACAACAGCCCAGAACTATTCCAAAGATGGCATACATCTCTAGTCCTCTCTCATGCAAAAGCTATCAGCACTTGCCCCTGGAACTTCTCACTGCTTGGAGCACATAACAATATAAGAAAGTTGTGACACTCGGCTCAAGCCACTTACTGTGGCTCATGTCTTCATTCCGGGGGAGGGGGGAAAGGGAGGGGGAGGGCATGGTCCTGGGGGATATTTCCTTTGGATGAAGTTTCTCTGAAGTTTTGACACTGAAGTTTGACACTGAAGTTTTGATGAGGTCGTTTAGCAGCTTTAAATTAGTATTTCAAGACGCCCGTTCCCCACCTGGGTGGAACGCCTTTGGTGGGAGCAGCTTTTGCAAGTGGGAAAAGGATGCAGAGATGGCACGCTACCAAGGTGTGCTAACACATGCATGTGTCACAGAGGGGTGGAGCCAAGGGCTATAAAGCTGGCTCTGCCACCCAACTCAGCCTCAGCCTCTTTGCTTTCCAGCTCCCACCCACCAGTACAGGATTAGCTAGCCACTCCCTTCAGGAGGACTGAGTAGGAATTTTTTTACCTGTACACAGATTGGCATTAGCATACAGATTTTTTTTGCCTACTTTGTACTAGAGTTTTATTGTTAGGATGCGGGCTGGTTAAATAGGTGGATTTGGTTATTGGCAGGGATGTGCAAGAATTTCAGGTAAATAGGTTTTGGCGAGCACTCACAGGCACCTTTATGGCGACTGGCGACTCCAGAGGCCTGCCGATCATGGGCTGTGTGACCCATGAGCCAGGATATGGTTTGCCTTTGGGACCAACCTGCCTCACCTACTCGGAGTTGCGTGGCACCAGGTGGAGGCCCCCCTTACACGGATGTGCAACTTAGGCAAAGGGGCAGGTCTCAGCCCACTCCCTACCTTTGGGCTGAGTGGCTTTCCCACAAGGCAGGCTAGATGCCTGCAGGGGGAATGAAGATATATTCCTGCACTTGCAGAAGCAGATCCTGGGTGGGGTGGATTTACCCATGTGAAATAAAGATGCCCTAGTTTACCCAAGCTCAGGTGTCTGTGTCATTATTTCTGCCGTTCCTTCTCCGCCTGCAAAATATGGATAAATAAATTAGTACACAATAAACAGTACTGTTGACTATTAATATTATTAATATGTGTGTACAACATAGTGGTGGTTTCATTTATTTATTTATTTATTTATTTACAGTGTTTGTATACAGCTCTATATCTAGGCAGATTATTGGTTGATAGTGATAAGGTCAACAACACCCACAGAAGAATTCCTCTCATTTGCTCAAGCACTCCTTTGCATCAGAAAATTAGGCTAATTCATTGTCAAGGCCCAACCAGCTCTCCCCTGCTGTCTTTGCCACATTATTTATATCTAAGGAACTCATGCTCATGATCCATTTTGACTTATATAGGACCTTTGCATGAATTTAAATCTCTTCTGACTAAAGTTATTCTACACGACTGTACAAATGTGCCTTAATTACAAGGAGCAGAACTATAGCCAGATCCTTGAATCAATGTGGATTAAAACATAATTTCACAGCCAAACAGAAACATGTTCCCAATCACTGCACTTGAATTATTGTTATGTAGCTTGGGGCTTGTATTAAAATCACAGAATAATTGCAATCAGATTATTATAATCAAGTACAGGGATAGTAATTACAGGTTACAGTCATTTTAAGCTGCCCTGGAAGTCCCATATACTGATCATATGCATATTAAAGGTTTATGTTAGTGATAAAATTAATGAACAGGATTGCAAGCTCCTGTCTGCGAGATAGATGTCACATATCTTCCTGTACAGGGAGTTGTATTTTGCACAGCAAGGACATCCAACATGTTTACATGATTTCCACTCCTCACACCAGCCAGCTATTAACAGGAGAGGAGAGAGAATCCATTTCTAGTCCCAGTTTAAAACAAAAAGCAAACTCCTGCTTTACCAAATCAGCATCTCATTTACATTTGGAGGTCTTTCCTTAATTGTTTTGTTCACTTTATGTATTTGTGCCGATGTTTGTTCACTTTATGTATTTAAAATGTACAAAGGAAGTTGAAAAGCAAAGGCAGGAAAAATGGTATACACTTCCCAGTTTGAGATCACAGAGGCAATTATTAGCTTAAATATTTGAAAACTGTTTTTTTAAGAGAAACAAAAGTCATGCACTTTGTTAAGAGCCCCCTTTTTAGTCACTTCATACAGTCTTATTAGAAAACACAATATGGTAAATCAATATTTCCAATTTCCTGAAGAGTTGCATTAAAAACAGTAACCTATGCCGTCTTAATATTCTGATTAAAAAGACAAAGTCCCATTGGTGTATCTTGTCCTTTGATACCAACAATGAATAAAGAATCTGAAATATGAACTGGATTATTATTGCTTGGATCTAAAATTAGAACCTGACATTCAGGAAGGAGTGGATCCCAAAGGCTCTCATCACAAAGAAGTATCTCAGGCACCAGCATCCAATTACTGCATAATTTTATTGCTGTTTGGCTTCTGATTCCAACAGAAAATGGAAACACTGGAAGAATGAAATATAGCATCCAAGTCCTAAACATTTGGAATGGTATTTTCTACCCTATACTACCAGCATAATATTCTTGAAAAGTTAGTGTAGTATCATGTTTCTGATGCTGAAACCGGTGAATTAGCAGGCATCTCCTCATTTTACCGTGCAATCCTATAACTGTCTACATTGAGTTCAGTGGACTTACTCCCAGGTAAGTGGGTATAGGATAATAGCCTTGAGCACATATTTGGTGGCACAGGAAATCTTAACCAATATAAGTAAGTTTGAAGACTCATCAAGCAGGAGGGATGGAGATAGATCCAGGGCTGTGTCAAGTCTTAGTGGAGCCTCCTAGCATCATTTGTACAGCAAAGGACTTGGCTAGGAATCTATTTCTGTTTTTCATTGGGGAAGAAGAAGGCAGCATCCATCTTTAGGTCTGCAGGACAGTAAGACTCCAGGGAAATATAGATCAAAAGAAGGCAAAATTGGAAGCCAGTCCAGCCCAGGAGGGAGGGAAGAATTTGTAACCGAATTATGAATTCTAGATGTTCTCCATATGATCTATTGAATGGACACTGAGACAACCAACCCTCACCCTATACCCAGGTGGGCTGTTGCCACCTCACCTAGTGACTGAGGACACCTGTTTCACTGCCCGGCCACCCAGGTGTGCCTCCCAGGTAGCCCGCTATTGGGATGGCTACCACTGCTGGGGCTTTTGTGCCACCCAGCCTGGCAAACTTAATGGATGTGGTTCTTTCTCACTTCTCTTATCCCAACTACAGTGGGTTTTTCCCTTCAGGTATGCTGCCACTAAACCCCAAAGTAGCATGTGTCCCTTGCGAGGTACGTGGGGTTAACCAAAGCCTTATCTAAAATTATAGATGGAAAACAGGCTGTTTTCACACAGAAAGAACAAGATTTATTTTGGGAACACAGGTAGGAAATCTGGGTCAGGAAACATAAGGGATTAAGGGGTCAAATATGGATTTCAGGTAAATACAGGTAAATAATAATATTCTAGATATAGTACTTCTACTCTTCTAACAGACTAATTTCTCAAACCTTCCTATCTCACTCTACCTCCCACCTTCCAAGTACAACCTCTCTCTCTCTAACTCTCTAACACACTGACTGACTGACTGACTAAACCTCTCCCTTTGTAAAAATCCAGTCACTCCCTCCCCAGCAAATCACATGCAAGCTTCATCTGAACATTCTGTTCACTCTAGCTGTCAATCATACACCCCAGGCACACTATTTTATTTATTTATTCATTTCATTTCATTTCATTTCTATACTGTCCAATAGCTGAAGTTCTCTGGCAGGTTTATAACAATTAAAATTGTTTACAATAAAATACAATTTTACAATAAAATACAATATAAAAATACAAACAATAAAAACATGGGGAAAAATTTCACTAGACATTTTAAAAACAATTTTAAAATTACTTAAATAGCTAAGACAAGACTATAAAAAGTAGACTGGTTAAATCATCATCATCATCATCATCATCATCATCATCATCATCATCACCACCACAACCCCATGTACTATTTGGAGCTGTTAAATGCTTCAGCATAGAGGGCAGTCTTAACCTGGCACTGAAAGGATAGTAAAGTTTGCACCAGGCGGGCCTCAGTGGGGATCCTGTTCCACAGTTGTGGGGCTACCACAGTAAAGGCCCTCTTCCTTGTTGCCACCTTCCAAGCCGGGTGGCCGGGTGACCGGCCAGATGGGCGATTAATAAATATAATAATAATAAATAAAAAGCCTCCCTCGGGGGCAGCAGTTGGAGGAAGGCCCCAGATGTTGAGCGTAGTGTCCAGGAAGATTGTGGTTGGGAGAGGCGTTCCATGAGGTATTGTGGTCCCAAGCCATGTAGGGCTTTATAGGTTAAAACTAGCACCTTGAATCGGGCTCGGTAGCATATAGGCAGCCAATGCAAGTGAGCATATATACAAACCTCTTTTAACTAGAACTAGAATCTTCACAGGCACATCCTACATTCTGCTCTTAAAAGCACATTTTATGACATGGCTGGGCAACTTGTGGCCCTCCAGATGTTTTGGCCTACATTTCCCATTGGCTACGATGGCTAGGGCTTATGGGAGTTGTAGGCCAAAACATCTGGGGTGGGGGCAGTTGCCTAACCCTGCATTCGAAGCTTACTATGGCAAGCACGTCCCCTCTCTTAGCCTATAGAGAAAGGGCTTTATATTTCTGGGGGAATCCCTGCTTATGGTTTGTTGTGTAGGTGTCTAGTCTGAGTTACCATCACCCAGTCTACTTTTAAAGTCACTGAAAACAAGGACCTGATGCCATGGACTTAAGCATCCCTATCATGGAAATGCAGCATGTATCGCATGAACCTCTTTTAAAAAGATCAAGTTATTTTTATGATAAGAAGGCATCATATTATAGATGGCTCAGTAAGGGGAATTTACACCATCCCCACATGCAGATGGGGATAAATGCATGTCTATTAAATATGAATGAAAAAGAACCTGACATTCAGGAGAACAAAATAGGCCAGCAGACTAATCCCGTGCCAGCCACACAGACGTTCTGCAGCCACCATGACAGCCAACATAAGCCAGATAAAAGGCCAACCAAACACCCAGATGCTGTTCTTGGAAAATTACATGCTAGAGCTCAGCATCTGGGTTTCCCAGCTGCCAAGTTCATCCCATGGGTGTCCACAGTACTGGCTCAGATGTTGGACCAAACAGAAGGGAAGTGGGCAACACGGAACATGCTGAACACCACGGTGAACAAGATGATACAGAGCCAATGGAGTAATAAAAATGCATGAAGTTGCCAATGTGGTTTAGAACTTTTAAAAACAGAAGCCAAATCTAAAATTCATCCCAAATACCAGACGTAAGCAAGAAATCTCTCTTCAGGTAGTCCAATGGAACAAGAACAGAGCTGGTAATTATAGCTGGTGTGGAACGCAGTCAGCAATGTGACACTTACTTTCCGGCATCACCAAATTGCCTATGGACAACCAGAAAGATTTTAGAGGCTTAGAAGAACATAAGCACAACTTGTGATGAGACGTCCCTGTGAATTAATGCTTTTAAAGAAGTACAGTAATAAGAGAACCAAAATGAATCCAAATAAACTTCAGATAAGAAGATAAAGCAGTTTAAAGATGAACGTAGGGATGGGGGAAGAATTAATTGGATTCACATTTTAATACAATCGGACATAATTCGCTCTTTCTGAACTAATGTGAGAACTGGGGCACAATAATCCTTTAGTTTTCACAGTTCTCAAAATTTTGCAATGCAGCTCGGGATGTACGAGAATTTCATTAGAGTGCATTTTGTGACCAGAACTTGCCCCATTTGCACCCCCCAAACGCAAGCACATTTTGTGGGCAAAGCTCGCATACTCCCAGGCTTGTGATCCTGGTTTGAAAAATGCATAATGTGGAAAATGTGCACTTTAATTTTAAAAACACTTTAAAATGTGCATTTTGGAAAAAATGCACATTTTCATACTTTACTCAATGGGAGGAAAGTATGCATTTGGGTGCATACTTTAAAAATGCATACCCAAGTGCGTACTTTCCCCATTCAAACAAACAAAAAATGAACTCACAATTGGGAATGGAACCAAGACAGATGAAGCTTTGAGGTGGAACTTGGAGACCTTCGATGAGTTTGAGCTTTGCTGATTCTCCTATCCCTACAGTTCTCCAATCAAAAATTGCACACAGAAGTTCATACATTAGGGGAAATAGTGTACGAAAGTGCATACATTAGGGGAAATGCATGCAACAATGTTTACATAAGGAGAAATGCATACAAAAATGTGTTTTGTGCAGACTCTTTACCAAAAAATTTGCTGACTGATGTGGAAAAGGAATGGAATGAATTTGTGCTTCAAAACTTTCCAAAGTTGTAGAAAAGCAAAACAGAAAAAAAATAATCATCTACCTCTAGTTATGGGTGAGCAAATACACACACACACGCACACACACACACACACTGAAATCTGGTTACTGGTCAAAATGAAAACTAAGAAAATAAAATATATAAGAATCTAGTTTCAGTCACTTCAGTAGTTGAAGGTAATAGTGTGCTTCTGTGATATTATTCTACAGAAAGACAAGCACTAGCAGCTGGAACATCTGGGAGGCTGGGGAAGAAGACTTCGCATCATTGCCATTCCCCAGCATTCCCCTCTTGCTGCTGCCAGCCAGCTTCCTTTGGAGGAGAGATGAAGGTGCCAGCTGTGAACTGTGTAACCCAGCGAGAAGTCCCTAAACCCAAGATCCTGAACTGTATTTAAGCCAGGCTGCTCTGCCTCCTGGAGTGCAGGAAGACTAGCATTAGCAGCCAGGGTTGAGTTAGGGGATTTGGTTTTTTTATCCTACTAATGTTGATTTGCTTTCTACTTGTTCTGTATCAAGTCTAGATTATTTCATTTAATACTGAATTCATGCTTCCTTTATTGAATTCATGATTTTGTCTTATTTGAATTTCTTATGTTTTAACTTTTATTTTTTTTACAAAATGTGATGATGTCTTGTTTTCTTTCTTTCTTTTCTTTTCTTTTCTACAAAATGTGATGTCTTAACTTGATGCTCAGTGTGAGCTACTTCGGGCGCAAGTCACTCTTGACTAGTAGCATATAAATAAACTAAATTCTGCTGCCCCCTGGCAATTTGACTGGGGTAATTTTGCCCCATCCTCCCCTTATTAGGAAGAGACAAGTGGGAATTATTGGGGTTTGTTTCAGGCTGACCAATGACAATGAGGAGGCTGAGTACTGAGTGCATTTAAGGCAGGCACGTGTCATCCAAGGCCTCTTTTTTCCTGCTGCAGCAACAGATCAACAAAAGTTAAAAAGCTAAAAACAACAACAACCCCCCCCCCGGGAAATAAAAATGTCTTCATCTGATGCTAGAAGTACATCAGAATGGGTGCCAGTTGATCCTCTCTGAGGAGAGCATTCCAAAGACAGGGTGCTGCCACTGGAAAGGCTCTCTCACTGTGATACCCACCTACCACGGCTGAGATGGCAGAGGAATCTGGAGAAGGGCCTTTGATGTGCATCTCAATGTATGGTCAGGCACATGTAGACACAGGCCATTCTTCAAAAATGTAGGCATAGTTCCCCAAACATACACAGAAATATATGCAGACATATCTTTGAAGCTCCCTTCACACAAACAAACATACATACATTAAGAGCTAGACAGCCTTCTCTCCCCAAACCTTGTTGTAGACCAAACCTGTACAATAGAAAGCCTACAGGAGAGCTTGTGAAACCTCCCTTTCTGCACTGCCATGAGGGTAGAGCAAGTACCTATTGTTTGAAGCCCATTCCAACTTCCTTGTGGGAATACCTGCAACCCGTACAAACCTCTCAACTATGGGGATGAGGATAGGAGGGTGTTGCTCCTCATTTCCTTGGATTCAGAGATATTGCCACTTTCCCCAGTCTGTTGTTTCCAGCTACTCATGACATATGGCCTACTTGCATTTGAGACACCCTCAGTGGGCGAATTGCAGGCAAAGTGAAAGCCTTGTGTGCTATTACTAAAGATTTCAGTCAGAATAAGTAGAAAAAAGAAGGGAGCAGAATTCAGTAAAGAGAGAGAGACACTGAAGAAAGAAAATAGTGTAGTAGGGTGCAGAGAGACCTGTGGGAAGATGAACAAAAACAAAAGACAGAGAAGGGGGTGCAAATGAGGGATGACAGCATTATTACTATCAGGGAATGAAGGGAAAAGGCAAAGTAACAGAGACAGGGATGCAGAGAGGCCTGTGGTGGTAGAGCTAGAGAAAAGATGCAATGTGTACAGAAAAAAGAGAGAGGGTCAGTAATGATAGGGCTTTGGAGAGATGTGAAGGCTAGTGTGGCAAATATGGGATGCAGAAGCCTGTTGTATGGAATGCAGAATGGAAAATAAAAGAGGGCAGCTGTGAGATGGGATGTAGGGAGACCTGAGGTGGTGCAAAGAAAGAAGATGTGTGATGGGTAAAGAGATAAAATGGAGGGCTGGCAGAGAATAAGTTAAGAAAACATTAGATTTAAAATGTGGCAAATATGCTTATCTCTGGTTACCATAGTGATACAGTCCTCTTAATAAAAATATGAATGTGGCTCTTCAAGTGATTTCAGTGGTGAACCCCTGGTGTAGACAGATACACTTGGCAACAGCAGTTCTGCTCTTCCCTTCCAGGGCTGCTCCCTTTGCACCCCATTAATCAAGGTCAGGTAGGGAGGAAGCCCAGGAAAACGAATAGGGCAAATTTGTGCACTGCACTCCCTGGTTTCATCAATGGTTTTAAGCATCCTAGGCATGTACCACTTGCCCGCTTGTCTGTAATTAGCCTTCAGATTGTGCACACAGCATCATGAGGCTTGTTCCACATTGCTGGACCAAAGAAAAAGAAATCTGCCCGGTTATCAGGGAAAAAAATAGCTAATTATTTGCATTGGGAAATGTGCTCAGCACCATTCCCCCACTGAAAACAATGAGACCTGAAAGTACTTGATTCTGCCTGGATTGTACCCTTACTCAATTTCTTGACTTCTTTTATTTTGCACCATATGATTAAAATTGAATGGGGAAACAAACGGCAGCTATTTTTTCGCTTCATACATAATGTAAGCTGTTTATTTTACAACTTTTGGTACCCCCTGTTCACTGTGCACTATTAACATCCTTAATTCTTATGACCCAAAAAGAATACCAGACATATAGTTCAAAGGGTGTGTAATTAACTTTATTTTATACTCAACTTTCATATAGCCTGTGTAAACCCATTCATAATTCTGTCCTTTCCACATAAGGTGTTTATGCAGAAAATGTGTTCATCTTAAGTAGGCAAAAGTTTCTGATTATAAAATAAAATAATGTTTTTTTATTCAACCTATCCATTTCTGATGCTAACAGTTCAGAGACAGTAAAATACACATAGACACTGACTTGGTTTGGTGAAGAAATAGAAATTCCTTTTAATTACTATGAGGAAATCACTGATTCTAAATTGTTGATGTTCTGCTGTTCCTTTCATTTTAAAACATCCTCTCCTCATACATCTTTCTTTTCTTTCTCCTCTTCCTCTTCTTTTACTATGGCTTGATCTCTCTCTCTCTCTCTCTCTCCCATTCAGCTTAGTCTGAATGGGCATGGGGCAATACTATATATTGAGGATCAAACCACTTAACATCCTGCAGTGCAATCCTTTACATGTCTACCCAGAAGTAAGCTCCACTTTGCTCAATGGGACTTACTTCCATGTCAGAGTGTGTAGAATTGCAGCCTCGGTTTATTTTGCCTTCAGTTCCTTTTTCCTGTGCTTCATAGACCAACATTCTCCTTCTAAAGTGGAATGTTTGGTGTTTGTATTTATTTCATGGGAATGTGTGTGGTGTTCTAATTAATGGCGCTTGTTTCTAGAAAGACTACATTTTAAGGCCAATTGTTGATGGCTGCCTCCCTTTGAACATTGCTCCTAACCATGAGAAAATCACAGGATAGAATTTACCACTCAGTTTGTAACAGCAGTGCTTTAGGAAAGATTGATCATGCTTTTGGAGCTCTGGTAGCTGTAAATTATTGCAATCTGGGAAGATGTGTGACTTTCCCTCACAGAGGGATTTTGTTCAGGCCAGCAGGATAAGCACTTGCTCCATGTTTTCTAGTCCCAAATTATCAAAGGTAGGCCACCTAATACTTAGCTGTGTTGTCACTTGCAGCAGCACTGGAGGAAGAAAGAATAATCTGTTTGCCTACAGTTTGGGAGAAAGTTGTCAAGTGAGATTCTTACTGTGCTGTTGAAAATTAAAGCAAGTTTTATTCCCTTTCTTCACTATGGGCAACTCATGTTGCTGCAGAGTTATAACATGGAGCTTCATCTATCCAAAGCAGACTTTCTCAACCTGGCCCCTCCAGATATTTTAGACTACAGCTTCCATCATCCCTGCCAATTGGCCACATGGGGTGGTGCTGATGGGAGTTGTAGTCTAAAACATCTGGAAGGGCCCAGGTTGGAGAAGGCTGATCCCGAGTCTGTGCTCCATCATTGTCCTCCAGATGTGAATAGCACTGCCTTTTTAAAGGCAAGCTACTGAGTAGTCTCATAGAACAAAATGAGAGTTTAGCCCAGGGCTCTCATGTTGCTGGCCTACAGCTCCCAGCGTACCCAGCCAGCATGGCTAATGGCAAGGGATTCTGGGAGCTGTAGGCCAGCAACATCTGGGGACCCAAGGTTGGAGAGCCCTGGTTTTAGCCCCTTGGGGAATCAGGAGTTGTGCATTAAAGGATGGGACTTGGTGTTCATTTAACAAGTATTATCCATTTAAAAAAAAAAATCCGCTCTCAGTCTGAAATTTAGGCAATCCCAAAGTAGTCTGGAGTATGTAATGAATTTAAAATGTGTAATAGTTGACCCTTTAAAGTAATGGTTACCTGATTTCTCTGCCTGGTAGACAGATTTATTTATTTATTTATTTATTTATTATATTTGTTAATCGCCCATCTGGCTGGTCACCCAGCCAGATCAACGTTTGCCATGGGATGAAGAGAGTTACCTTTCCCACTGACTACACTGCATGCTTAGGAATTGTCTGGCCGTGGCACAGACCAATCAGAAGAGCTTTTTGCTGCACACATATTTAATGCAATATGTCCTCAGCCAATTTTAGGATTGTGATCTTCTTATACTCTTCCTGTACAAAAGATTTAACCTTTGTAGCAGGAGTGGGCAACCGTGGGCAGTCCAGGGCTAATTTTTGCCCCCCAAACACCCCCTGCCCACAGCTGAGGACTGCACATCTGCTGGCGCATTCCAGAATTCACCCTGAGGCTGTGGGGGGGGGGGAAGTTGGTGGTTTGCCATAGAAATCCAAGGGCAAACTGCTATGGAATAATAATTAGGTCAAATTTAGCTTGAGAACAAGCTAAACGGGAAACTGATATTTTTCTTGCCACAAATTTTGGCAGTGCAGCAGCGGGTGTCTACTGGGATCGGTGGGGCCACAGTGGGGGTTTGTGAGAGATGCATGTGTCCTGTATCCCACATGTTGTCCATCCCTGCTCTATAGAAAATGGCAGTAAAACATGGGTTGTACACATTGGTGTAACGTAGTTGACAAGCAGAGTGACACAAATGTCTTTCGTAGCACTGATATCCATGGCAGCCTCAGCCAGGCAAAATATGATTGATATAAATAGATTCAAACTATATATCAGACAAAGGGCAACTCACATAGCTATTTCGAGTGCTTGTCACTCAGTCTTGTCAGGCATTTCATGTTTACATGGATTGTGCATGCCAGTGGTTGAATAGGTTGTATGAATCTACCTTCAGTTGCTCACCATGAGAAACTGTCAGCACTTCTGCAATGAACTGGGCTCATTTTTCCTACAGTTCATCAGTGAATGACAAACATTTTATTATAATATAGGAATCCAAATACTCATGCCCTTGAAACTGATGGAACTAAATTTGCCTAAAAGATATGCCACCAGTCAATTGAACCAGTTTGATACACCTTGATCCTTCAGGCTACATGAAGGTCAGGGTTGGCACCAGGGCTCAGCATCCTTGGGCAAAAGCCATGGCTCTAGAACCCTTGAAGGGTCCACCATAAACTGGAGCCCCCTGGTGGATCTCTTTGCCACAGCCACCTGCCGCTCCCTCGCTTGCCTGGCCTCTCCCACTGCCAGGGGGCATGGCGGCTCCTCCTCCTATTCCTTGTCTCCTGCACTCCTGCTTGCCTATCTGGAAAGGAGAATGAACTGAGCAGAGAGTGTGGAAAGCCACCCACCCACCTACTGAGGGCATATTGCCTGACAACCCTAAGAAATCTGGACCTGACACTGCTGAATATGTTATCTGTACTGATGCTTAAAGCCTGTAGTAATTTGTGGTCAGCACTGTAGAAGACATTTGGCAAATGCTTTTGAGATATACGCTCTTACTGAGAGTCTGTGGATTCTGTGGTCTTCTTATATGATTGGTTCTTATTTGTGATAGTGACTTACACATGTAGAGCTTATTTTTACGCTTTACTTTAATGATGGCTTCATCTATTACGAGCTTTAGATTAAAACATAAATTTAAATCCTCATACTTTGATATAATCGGGTTGCAGGTCTGACCCCATATGAGATCCAAATACATAAAGATTCCCCTTATCATTTGTATTGCCAAGTTTCAGTGGGACCTAAAATTTAAACCCTACTGTTCAGTGGTGAGGAACCCGCAAGGGAGGTATTTTAAAATAGGGAGGTATTTTATGCAGTGTTAGCCAGTGCTTCAACTGGTGGCTGCAAGGAAAAAGCAGGGGGCATGGATCCTGTCAGATACTTCTAGCCACACCCCACCAGACAGCTCCCAAGGCCATAACAGCCAAGGCTCCATTGCAGCAGTGGATCAGTGACTCGGACAGGCTGCTGCTTTGTTCTCTTCCTGCTTCCTGCTCACCTATCGCTCACTGGATTTCCCCTCATAGATCTGCCTAGCAACAGGTGGTGCTTCAGCCAATCATAAAGCCAGTGTGGCGTAGTGGTTAGAGTGTTGGACTGGGACTTGGGAGATCCGGGTTCTAGTCCCCGCTCGGCCATGAAGCTCACTGGGTGACTTTGGGCCAGTCACTGACTCTCAGCCTAACCTACCTCGCAAGGCTGTTGTGAGGATAAAATGGAGAGGAGGGTGAGGATTGTGTAAGCCGCCTTGGGTTCCTTGCAGGAAAAAAGGCAGGGTATAAATATAATAAATAAAAAAATAAAAACAGAATTAGCCCCACTCAATCAACCAATTGGAGAAAAAGACTGAAAATTTCTACCAGTTTTGACTAAATGAGAAGCAGGTTCAACCAGGAAATGGATTCAACAGGGTTCAGCCCAGCAATATTTGTGGTGCCAGAGAGAGAGTGACAACAGAAAGAGAGGGTGGTGACAGAAAGAGAATGTGTGTGTGTGAGAGAGAAGAGGTAAAAGAAAGAGAAAGAGAGAGAAAGGGGATGGCTCCGACCACATTGGCTCTGATTCCATTCACCTTTGGCTATATAGACCCTAACTGACTTTTCCCATGTCAATGGCCCTTCATTTTAAAAACACAAAAAGTTTTCCCACCCCTGCATTGTATTCTACTATGCAGCTAAAGAACTATACAATTTAGAATAATGATGGCAATTGGAAGAGAGAAGGTTTGTTCCAAAGATATTTGAGATAGTACACACACACACACACACACACACACACACTGCATCCAGGGTTTTATTAGTTGTTAACAAAATTAGACAATAATAGAATTTGGTCTGAATATAGATATTCTGTCAACAAATATTATCCTGCTTGTTTTGGCAGTCGTACTTAATTCCACAATGCTTTCAAGTCCACTGTAGAATCATCCAGGACATTTGCAGTGTTTTCTTGTTACAACAGTTAGTAAAGCCACCAAAGTTCTTATTTATTTATTTATTTATTTTCTATACCACCCAGTAGTCGAAGCTCTCCAGATATAATGCTCATCTACATTATGAAATCATGTCATTTCCCTAAGAAGTTCTTCCCCAACTTGGAATGTAATCCGAGCTTCTGAGCAGGTGCAGGTTAGCAGGGAGCCCTTTAACATGTAATTTTGTGAGGTGTCTGAGTATGCACTAGGAATATCAGTTTTCCTGGTAACTGTGTGTCCAAGGGCTCATGGAGAAGAGCTGTCACTCAACGGTAGAGCACATGCTTTGCATGGAAACGGTCCTGGGTTTAATCCCTCACTTCTCCAGGTAGGACTGGAAAAGACTCCTGTCTGAAACCCTGAAGAGCCGCTGCCAGTCAGTGTAGACCAGTGTTCTCCAACCTTGGGTCCTCAGATGTTTTTGGCCTACAACTCCCAGCATGCCCCAGCCAGCTATGCTGGCTGGGGCATGCTGGGAGTTGTAGGCCAAAAACATCAGGGTACCCAAGGTTGGAGAACACTGGTGTAGACCATAATTCCCCAACCTGTTGCTGTCCAGATGCATTGCACTACAACTCCCAGCATTCCTGACCATTGGCCATGCTTGCTGGGGATGATGGGAGTTGAAGTCCACAACATCTGGAGCAGAGCAGGTTGGGGAAGGCAGCTGGTGTAGACCAATGGTAAATGGACCAATGGTCTGACTCATACAAGGCAGTTTCTGACATTCATATGGCAGTGTCACGAGCATGCCCAGCAGCGGCCAGGGTGCAAGGAGTTCTGGGATATGTCGTTTCCAGGACATGTCATGCCTTTACTGAGTACTAATGCGCTCCAGAGCACTATATGTCCCAAGGTCCCTGGGACTGGTACACTGCTGTTTGGGTTCCAGGTGTCAATGGAAACCCCAAGAGAAGGCCTCCCAGTCAATACTACTGCCCCAAAGTACATTTTGGGAGAAGCAAAAGGGTGACAATGCAGGGCTGCTGGATGGTGGATTGAGGGGAAGTGTTTAGGCCCTCTTGTACCCCTGATGATGTCATATGGAGTACCACAGAGATTCAAAATTTTGGAATTGGGCTCCGAAAAAGCAAACAAATAAGTTAATTTTTTGGGGGGTAGAAAATAGCCCACATTAATTCATGCCAATTCCAATTTCAAACTGAGCTGAAGGGAATTCACCTGACAGTAGCAAAAATCATTCCATATTCTTGAGATGCATGTGTTGTTATGACATAGATAAAACACATGTGCATTCAAATGCACTGTAAAGATTCAATGGATCAATACTGTAATATTATAACTTGACTGAATAAATATTTGAAAATATGCACAACAATAATAGTTCTGTTTCCCCATTCTTAAGCATTACATCTGCCCTGTCCCACTCCCCTGGCTTGCAGTGTGGCCCTGTTACACAAAAAATTCACTTACAAAGCAAATGTGTACTGCAATAACAAATCCAACACATTTCAGAATGGATCTGAACATTTGGCAGGGAACTTCGTTATTCTCTGTCTCTAGATTAACGGAGACTTCTCAGGAGAGAGAATTCTCTCTGTTCCTTGTGTGTGTTTGACATGCACCAAACAGAAGAAAATTAAAGTAACTTAAAAGTTATGGTGTAAAAAACAAGAGGGGGCAAGATTCATCTGCAGAAGAGTGCTCCAGATGAATCTGAGCACTACTGATTAAAACCAGTTTTTGAAATGTTAATTAGTTTTACACTTAACAGCTTGTCATTGTCTAAAAGGGCATTGGAGCAAACTTTACAAAGTGCAGACTGAGGAGGAGTTTTTAACTCCTTGGTGCCAGGAGCTGGCACATATCCATATGCTCTCAATAGCACTGTGAGTAGACAATTATTAATTAGCTGTGGTGAGCTGCAAAACAAAGGCATGGATGTGTCTGCACTGGCTAGCACTGACAAATGACAGGAATACATGCAGTCTTGTCTGAATAAACACCCCAGTTCTAGATATTTTAAGTAGTCATTTGGGGGACTTACCTTTGTGTAATGTAATCCTTGCTTGGGTGTCAGTTGTACAGTTTGGTTTAGCATCCACAACGCTGACATATTATGCATTATTTCATCAAAATACAGCTTGAAAATGATTGCATTATTCATACATGAATAACTTGACAAACCAAATTCAAGGTGAAAGCAATCTCCTTGTTTTTTTGTTTTTGTTTTTGTTTTTACTTTAAGTGGTTTGTATATCTTCTGCAGCTCTGGTTTTGTGACATCAGTTAATTTTTCACATTAAGATGCTCTTGTCCTGATTCATCATGAAAACAGCAATCCTGTGCACAAGTTCACACTCTAGTACAGCCTGCCCCAATCTGGTGCCCTCCAGACATTTTGGACTTCAGTTCCCATCAGCCCCAGCCAGCATGGCCAATGATCAGGAATTCTGGGAGCTGTAGCCCAAAACATCTGGAGGGCACCATATTGGAGAAGGCTGCCCTAGTTTGGTCGATTGTGGTTGATTTGATGGTCAATTTTGAACTGTAACACAGATCTGATCTATTGCTGGTCTAAAAGTTCTCTGCAGGGAACTTTCAGATCAAATTTGGGTTGTGCGGTTTGGTGAAAAATGCTTCTCAAAATTGTGAGCAATTTGGGGTGGGAATATTTAAATGGCTCATGGGGGGTTACCATTGGCAGCAGCGGGGCAATCTTGGGGCAGCAGTGTCCCCCACTTTTGATTTTAATGATGACAACAGCTGGCATCTGGTATCTGGCTGCCATGTTTTCTTCCCAGAATGACCCTAAAACAGGATTATTCTGGAACATTCTGGGAATTACATAGCAATGCCACTACACACACACACACACACACACACACTGCTAGCCACATTTTTTTTAGCAAACTGCCATTCCCCCCTCCCCGCCAGAATGCCCCAGAATGATGCTGCATCCAGGACATTTGGGGGTGGGGGGGACATGGTCACTAGGTGGTGGTAGCTGCCAAGAGGGACCCCATCCTCATTGCCATTAAAATACAATGTCACCTCCCCACCAGCAGCTGCTAATTTGCACTTCCTGAACTAGTATGCAGATTGGAACGCAGTTATCCTTTGGATTGCCCACTTCTTTGAATTTTGCAATTCAATTCTCTGCTCAAAAGATGTGTACAAAAATGTACATTTTGGAGGGAAATGCACACAGAATGCATATTTTAGGGGAAATTGAAACAATTTTCAATTTTTCACAAATTTAAATATGAATTTTCGTCCTTTTTTTTTTTTTTAATCACACACCGCAGGGTGGAAGAGTCTTATGACTGAACACAGGACAAACTGGCACAGATTAGAAACAGACTGAACCATCCATCCTAGTGAAAGCACTTTCCAGCAAACTTCCCATGAAGGCGGTAATATTTAAATTGACTGTACGATCACTGTATTGATAGGACCACAGCATGACAAGTTCTAGTATTATGCACATCATATATCTCTCAGTCCAACAACTTTTATAGGCATAGTGTACACTGATTTGCAGTGGAAGCAAATGGCAAAATAGACAGTATATTAAAAAGCAGGTGGACTATAACAGCATCATGCTTCTGGTCATGCTTTGAGAGTGTACATTTACTGGGTGTAGCTGTCCATAACTAGTTCTCCTCTGTAGGTGACACTATGAAACTTTATTACAATGTGCCTTGATATCAGGTTCAGCCCTCTTACCCTCTGCTGTTAGTTCCACAAGTTCTACCTTGCATTTAGGCAGAACTCTTGATACTAAACTCACTCTTTTTACATGCGCCACTAGCAGGACCGATGCAGGGCAGTTTGGCGCCCTAGGCTAAATTATATTTAGCGCCCCCCCTCTCGTGCCGTGGGGGGGGCTCCGGAAAGCAGCCCTGCTCTGCAACCTCCCGCCCCCCCCGCTGCCACCGGACCCCCCCCCGCACGCTGCCGCTGCCGCTGCCGCCCCCCACCTACCTTCCCACTTCTCCTCCGAAAAGGGACCCCGCGCTCTGTTTTTGGCCGGGGGAAACCAGAGCAACAGGGCTGTTTAAGCCCTGTTGCCCTGGTTCTTCCCGCCAAAACAGAGCGCGGGCGGGGCTCCGGAAACAGCACGGAGAAGGTAAGTGTGGGGGGGGGAGGCGGCGCGGAGGAGAGGCAAAGCGAGGCGAGGTGGGGGGAGGTGGCGCGGGGGGGGAGGCGGCGCAGAGGCGAAGCGAAAGCGAAGCGAGGCGAGGTGGGGGGGGAGGCGGCGCGGGGGGGAGGCGGCGCAGAGGCGAGGCGAAGCGAGGCGAGGTGGGGGGAGGCGGCGCAGAGGCGAGGCGAGGCGAGGTGGGAGGCGGCGCAGAGGCGAGGCAAGGTGGGGGGGAGGTGCCCAGGCTCGGCCCCACCACTACTCCGGGCGCACTGACCTGGCTTTCTCGGAGAGGCGGCGGGCGGGCAGGGCAGGAGCGCGCCGGCAGCGAAGAGGAGCGCAGCGTTCTGCGCCCTCTTCCGCTACAGCGCCCTAGGCAACAGCCTAGTTGGCCTAGCGGTAGCGCCGGCCCTGGCCACTAGGATTTTAACGAAAAACATTGTATCATGAGCTACTGGACTTCTGGTTCCATATGCACTGTGTTTCCCTTGAGACTCTGCAGTAAATCCAAAATGAATTTGGGCCAAATCCGAAGTAGATAATTATGGAGGTTAGAGTTATTCTGTCAGTAATTCTTCCTGCTTATCCAGAAAAAAAGGCACCTCGAGCAAAAATTAGTAGACAACTAAATTTATTTATTTATTTATTTATTTTATTTAATACATTTTTATACCGCCTAATAGCCGAAGCTCTCTGGGCGGTTTACAACAGTTAAAACCATAAAATACAATATAAAATAAATATAAAATTTTAAACCACAGATTAAAAACAAACAGCAGAGCTAGCAGCAGCAGTTACAATAATGGAGTTAAAAACAACTACAAAATTAAAATGATTAAGATGATAAAATGATTAAAATACCTGGGAGAATAGAAAGGTCTTCACCTGGCGCCAGAAAGAATACAAAGTAGGCACCAGGCGAACCTCTTTTGGGAGCTCATTCTATAACCAGGGTGCCACAGCAGAAAAGGCCCTCCTCCTAATAGCCACCTGCCTCACTTCATTTGGCAGGGGCTCTCGGAGAAGAACTGCTGATGCAGATCTTAGTGTCCGGGCAGGTACATATGGGAGGAGACGATCCTTTAGATACCCTGGCCCCAAGCTGTTTAGGGCTTTGAATGTTAGTACCAGCACTTTGAATCGGGCCCGGAAAACAGACTGGCAGCCAGTGCAGATGAAAAAGCACTGGCATAATATGTTCACGTCAGCCAGTCCCCATTAACAATCTCGCTGCCCTATTTTGGACCAGCTGAAGTTTCTGGACCATTTTCAAAGGCAGCCCCAGTATAACGCATTGCAGTAATCCAAACGAGGTATGAGTTATGAGTACTGTTGGAGAAGGAGAGGTAGTGCAAAATTTCACTCTGACTTATTCCACAACTACTTCTATACTAAGGTGGGTGGACAAGTCACAAAAGTATATTAATATTTATGCTGCTGCTGGTGGTGGTGGTGGTGGTGGTGACATGGGACTATCAGGTCCACCGTCCAACCCAAGATATTTTGCTGCCTGATGCAAAGTGCAAGATGGTGCACACCCAGTTCATGTTCAGAAACCGACCTCCACTTCACCTGAGGGTATCATGATAGCTTGAGGTGTGGAGAGCAGACTGTGCAGCACATATAGCTCTGGTCTCCATCACCTCACTTCTAGGGTGGCCATGTGTCCTTCTTTACAGAGAACAGTCCTCCAACTGAAGGGCTGCCAGTCCTCTATTTAAAGAGGTCCTCTATTTGAAAGGCTGCCCAGTACAAGTCCGGTTTAAAAATCAAGAACCATAAGAAGGGAGAGTAGGGGCCCTGAAGTTGCCCATCAATACCTGGACAGCAGACTGAGCAAGCACACAGGTCACCTGGTCACCGGCTTCCCCATTATGGGCGCGATGTATTGTATTTCTATTTAAAAGATAGTAATTCTTTCTAAATTGGTATTGATATGAAAAACAAATAGCATATACAAATTTTATGTAGATCTGTGCCCTCTTTTGTCCTCTTTTTGATGATGCATAAGTGGCCACCCTACTCACTTTTGCTCTCCGCCCCCCCACCCCCCAGCATGTTCTGTCTGAGGCAACCACCTCATTTTGCCTCAGGGTAGGGTCATACCCTGGGTGGATGTGGCAGTGTGGAGAAAAGAAGGGGGCATTGAAAGAAAATTCTGAACGCAAGCAATTTTTGTTGTCCTGTTTTAAACTGTGGGCACAGCCTGCATTATCTGTGTACAATGTGGATATACCAGATTGGTCAGCAACCATAATGTAAAAGGTAATGTGTAAGAGTTTTTATATGCTTCTCCAAATTATAAAGGGAGTGTGAGTGGATTTTAAACATTTTGATTAGCACCACAAAGATTTTAATGCTTTCTTTAAACAGTTTGCTATAGGGCAAACACATTTGGTAGACAAGTAAAATGAAAGCACAGGCATCAGTTTCTCTGTTTTCTATTAAGTAATGTTGCGAAGTAAGCAGAAGTTGGATTCAGATATCAGATAATTATCTTCACACTGTGTGTCACAGTAAATAATTTTAATTGGTTTAACTTCAGGGACCATTACTGGCCTAATTAGAAACATGAAAAGGCTACAAGTATTAGGAAATATCCTGAAGGAACGAGAACATTAGCAATTCTGTCAAGCCATTTTAAAAATAAGTACACAGTAGCAGTCACATTTCAGTAAAAGGCAGATTACTTGAAAGGTGCTTTTAGGAAAACAGTACTTGTGGATTTGGTATAAAAGAACTCAGAGGGTAAGTGCAGAGATGCCATAGAAGTTTGACATTTGTTATTACTGTATTAAAGACACACTAACACTGAAGGCTGCTTTCTTTAAAAAAGAGCCCAGGTTAACTTTTTCTGAATTACACAAAAATAACAGAGCACAGAGGCCCCGAGAAATCAGAATGCACAGGGCAAGCAAAGCTAGGGTTGTGTGAGAATTTTTCATGAACCGTTCAGCAAGAGCAAACTCGCCTTGTTCAGCTCACGCGAGTCTGTTCACGAACATTCTCCTTTTTAGCTCTGTTCGTGCACCGTTTGCGAATGCAAAAAAACAGATCGGTACATTAAATAGGGTTGTGTGCGAATTTTTGGTGAAACTTGGTAAAAAAGGGAGCGATAGAGAGGCTAGCTGAAACTTTCTACTGGTTTCTTAGTTGCTTCGGGTTAGGAATGAGTGAGTATTTGTTTGCTTCGGTTTTTTATAAGAGATTATCAAAATCCACATATTTCTTCAGGCTGGAAAGAACCTGATACACACACACACACACACACACACACACAACCTGAATGTGGGAGAAACCAAAACTGCCAGATTCATCCATCTGGGCCCAGGACTTTGAGTGCTTAGATCTTAAAAGTCTGGGGTTGAATCCCTGTGAACATAAGAACATAAGAAGAGCCATGCTGGATCAGACCAAGGGTCCATCTAGTCCAGCACTCTGTTCACACAGTGGCCAGCCAGCTGCCCACATGATCCCACAAGCAGGACATGAGTGCAACAGCACCTTCCTGCCCATGTTCCCCAGCAACTGGGGTACATAGGCATACTGCCTCTGATACTGGAGGAAGCATCAGGACTAGTAGCCATTGATAGCCTTCTCCTCCATGAATTTGTCCAATCTCCTTTTAAAGCTGTTCAAATTGATGGCCATCACTACATCTTGTGTGAAGAAGTATTTCCTTTTATCTGTCATGAATCTCCCACCAATCAGCTTCATGGGATGACCCCAGGTTCTAGTATTATGGGAGAGGGAGAAAAATGTCTCCCTGTCCACCTTCTCCACACCATGCATAATTTTGTATACCTCTATCATGTCTCCCCTTACCACCGTTTTTCTAAGCTAAACAATCCCAGCTTCTGTAATCTTTCTTCATTGGGGAGTTGCTGTGCATTTAGCCAACACATCTTCAAGTAAAAATTGAACAAAATGAAATTCTCATAGCTCCCTAGCCACCACTCTTTTCCCTTGCCCATTAGCAGGCCCAGCAACTAACCTGCAGCGGCATGGAAGGCAACTGAAATGGTGGAGGTGATGGAGGGCACTTTAGATCTCTGGTGGAGCATCCATTCTGACTGGGGATGGGACTGGAACTATATCCCCGCATCCCTGGTGGGAGACAGTATTTGTGTCAATTTCCATTGGGGAGAAGTCCCTCCAGTGCTCACAATCTTTTCTCTCACTTAAGTGGTGCCTATATTCTATTGCCATGAGCCACTCTGTGCAGAATAAAATGTATAAATTTACATAGGATTGGCATGGTAGCTCATACATAAACACTCTCATTGTAGAAGAGTCATACAGTGTGCAAGACAGTTTATTATTAATTTGTAATGCTTCCCCCCACTTTTCCTTCGAGTATGGAGCCCTGGATTTATGGAGACTCTTACAACTTGAGTTTGGATGAACATATTAGTCACGCCCATATTTTGAACCTAATATTCTGAAAAAAAATGATCCCATTGTGTGGACACTTAATCTTATGAGGATCTTCCTCACTACTAGTATTTTCCTCCCAACAGGCACATGGCCAAAAAGGTTTTTTAAAGGACCAGAGGAAGGATTTTAGATTTTTGTTTTAATTTGGTTTGGTTGTTATTGTATGTGTTATATTGTTAGTGATTTTAACTTGTTTTTCTTTTGCATGGAAGTTACTCAGAATTTGTAACAAAGAGCAGGATATAAAAATACAATCAATAAAATAACATGAGACTTTAAAAAACAATGACATCAGTGGATTTGGGCTTCAAGTTTTAAAGTTTTATCTTCTGTTTTCTTTTTTCTTTTTTTGTTTTTTGTTTTATGCTATACACCATCCTGACATTTGATATGATATAGGGTAGTGTAAAAAATGTTACGAATGGGGTACATCTATCCCTGAAGGACCAGGTCCGCAGCTTCGGGGTCATTCTAGACTCCCAGCTGTCCATGGAGGCTCAGGTGTCAGCTGTGAGCCGGGCGGTGCTGTATCAACTCCATCTGATACGACAGCTGCGCTCCTACCTTCCTAATCATCTGGTCCCATCAGTGGTTCATGCCTTGGTCTTCTCTCGCCTAGACTACTGTAATGCGCTCTACGAGGGGTTACCCTGGAAGACAGTTTGGAAGCTACAGCTGGTACAGAACGTGGCGGCTCGCCTGGTTAAAGGCAGCCGCTGGCGGGATCACATCACTCCAGTGCTTAAGGAGTTGCACTGGCTACCAGTTGCTTGCCGAGCCAAATTCAAGGTGTTGGTTTTTTGACCTTTAAAACCCTACATGGCTCCGGCCCAGTTTATCTCAAGGAGCGCCTCCAGCGACATCAAGTAGGCCGCTCAACAAGATCTGCCACGGACGGCCTTCTTGTCCCATCAGCCAGAGCAGCCAGGCTGGTGGGGACTAAGAAGAGGGCCTTCTCTGTGGCGGCCCCCAAGTTATGGAACTCCCTCCCTAGTGACCTTCGCCATGCCCCCTCCATGATGAGCTTCTGCCACGCATTAAAAATGTGGTAGTATTTCAGGCGGGAATATGGGGTGGGTTAGGATTTTAAAAGAATGTTTTCTATACTGTTTTAATTGTTATGTTTCCTTTATTATTGCATTGTTTTAATTGTACATCGTCCAGGGTGGCCGGGTGGCCAGCCAGATAGGCAATTCACAAATGTAATAAATAAATAAATAAATAATTTCAAAGCTGAAAGTGGTACCAAATCGAGCTGTGCACAAATGGTTTATCAGAATTCTCCACCCTATTTGTGGGCAGAGCAATTTTACCAAATTTCTCCAGGGGGAGGAGAAATTCTCCAACAGTTTCTCACAGGTAGGACTCACCATTGGGAGGGGTTGTGGCACAGCTTCTTTCTTTTTCTTTCCCCCCCTATTATGTGTGTGGGGGGGGGTTAGGGTGGGGGGAGGCTGTGCTACCACTGCATGTGGCAATAGCATTGACTGAGTTCTCCAATTTCCTGAAAGTTTTCTTCCCCCATGAAAGAGGTTTCCATTGTTCTGCCTCATTTTCAGAGTATTTTACCATTTATTTTTGTAGGTTTTTTTCGCTTACCTAATCACTACGAGGCAGCCAAGAGTGCTGTGCATGTAAGTTTTCTTTCTATTACATGACTCTTCGTTGCTCTGCAGCCTCCCACGCTGCCTGTGCTTCCTGATCTGAAAAAAACTCTGTAGGAGAAATTACCTCATGGTGTCTTCCCCTGGGTTTTCATTGAAGTGTGAGAAGCTGAAGATGCTACAAGCTGCTGGAGAGATGGTTGTACAATGAAAGACAGGACACTCATGCACACTCCTCAGCCACCTCTTAAGGAGGGTAATAAGCACAAGCAACCTGAACCCAACCTATGAGAATTTCTCTGAAATGTTCTTCTCCTTTGAATTTCTTTTTGAAAGCCATGTCTTTTCTATTAAATTGAATGAGAATGGTAAAAAAAAAAAAAAAATGTGGGAGAAATTTTTGGCACAGCACTAGTACCAAATGATATATTCCAATACTCATTTAAGGGCTCAGACTTCTTTCAGATCCATTAGCCATCTGAGAGAAAGCATCTAGCCCTCCACCTCATCTGCTACTACCTGCCAGGAGGAGTTCCTTTTTATTCTTTCTTTTTTCTTGAGCTTGGCTTGCTTTGCTCATTTGATTGTTTGTTTCAGCTTGCTGCTGAGTGTTTGCAACTGGTGACTCTGCTGTGGATGGATTTGGCTAGAGCCTCACCTGTGTGACTAGACCAGCTCTGGGAAGAGGCTCATAAAAACCAGCCCTGCCATGGTTTCCTGTCTGCACCCTCTGGTCGGTTCATAACAAGACCTCACCCATCCATGGTATGGGGAGAGGTAACGAGCGGCGTACCACAGGGCTCGGTCCTGGGTCCAGTGCTCTTCCACATTTTTATTAATGACTTGGATGAGGAGGTACAGGGAATGCTTATCAAATTTGCAGATGACACAAAGTTGGGTGGAACAGCTAATACTCTGGAAGACAGAAACAAAATTCAAAGTGACCTCGATAGGCTGGAGCGCTGGGCCGAAAACAACAGAATGAAATTTAATAGGGATAAATGCCAAGTGCTGCACCTAGGGAAAGGAAACCAAATGCAGAGTTACAGAATGGGGGACACTTGGCTCAACAATACTACAAGTGAGAAGGATCTTGGAATTGTGGTAGATCACAAACTGAATATGAGCCAGCAATGCGATGTGGCTGCAAAGAAGGCAAATGCTATTTGGGGCTGCATTAATAGAAGTATAGCTTCCAAATCACGGGAAGTGATAATTCCCCTTTACTCGGCACTGGTTAGGCCTCATCTTGAGTACTGCGTCCAGTTTTGGGCACCACACTTTAAGAAGGATGTAGACAAACTGGAGAGGGTTCAGAGGAGGGCAACAAGGATGATAAAGGGACTGGAAACAAGGCCCTATGAGGAGAGACTGAAAGAACTGGGCATGTTTAGCCTTCAGAAGAGGAGACTGAGGGGAGATATGATAGCACTCTTCCAGTACTTGAAGGGATGTCACACAGAGGAGGGCCAGGATCTCTTCTCGATCATCCCAGTTTGCAGGACACGGAATAATGGGCTCAAGTTACAGGAACCAAGATTCCACCTAAACATCAGGAAAAAATTCCTGACTGTCAGAGCAATAAGACAATGGAATCAACTACCTGGGGAGGTGGTGGGCTCTCCCAGTCTGGAGGCATTCAAGGCGCAGCTGGACAATCATCTGTCAGGGATGCTTTGACCTGGATTCCTGCGTTGAGCAGGGGGTTGGACTCGATGGCTTTGTGGGCCCCTTCCAACTCTACTTTTCTATGATTCTATGATTCTATGAAGGAGCTGTCCGAGCTGACCTAACATGCATCTCAGAGCTCTGGGTGGGTGAGCTGGTGGTGTAGACATGACCCAGCTTTGTCCACCTGGTTACTCAGTTCAGCACCAGCCCAGGCTGGAGGGTTGGGTGTGGGGAGTCACCGTGATCCATAAAAGCTCAATCATAACTCACCAGGAAACCCCTCCACCATGGGACAGGCTATGGGGGAATGTACCTTGTGTAGGGCCAAATAATAGATTGGGGATACTATTGGTGTACCACCCACCCTGCTATTCAGTGGACTCAGTGACCAAGTTGGCCGAGGTGGTCTTGGATGTGGTGCTGGAGAACCCTAGGACTCTGGTCCTGGGAGACTTCAACACCCATGCTGAGGCTGCCTTAATAGGACCAGCTTAGGACTTCATGTCCTCCATGACGACAACCATAGGGTTATCTCAATTTGTCAACAGCCCAATGCATAGGGCAGGGCATAGCCCTGATTTGGCCTTTGCCTCTGGGCATGAGGAGGCATGGATAATATTGTGGGTGGTGGTGGAAATCACCCTGCTGTCATGGCCAGACCACTTCCTGGTAAAATTTGGTCTCATGCTGCCAGTCCCTCCCTGCAGGGATGGAGGACCCATTAAGATGCTCCACCACTGGAGACTTATGGAATCTGAAGGATTCCTGAATTCATTGTGGGATTTTCCAATAGCCAGAGCTGATGATTCTGTTGAGGCCCTTGTCACACTATGGAATGGTGAGATGAGAGACAGGCCAATGACACAATCACTCCTGAGTGTTCTCATTGGCATTGTGAAGATCAGAAGGCTCCCTGGTTGACTGGGGAGCTCTGGACAATGAAACAGGTCAGAAGACAACTTGAGCATAAGTGGCGTAAGACTCATCATGAAGGTGATCAATCATGCGTAAGAGTGTATAATCATGCCTACTGTGTGATCGTGAAGGCAGCAAAGAAGGCTGACTTTGCTACCTCCATCGCATCCTGCAGAATAAGTTTTCTAGCTGAGTTTTTCCAAGTGGTTCGAGAGTTGCTTTCATCTAAGCCAGTGAACCCAATACTGGAACCTGTGGAGTCCTGCTGTGATTAGTTTGCAAGACACTTCAAGGATAAAATCACTCACCTTCATGCTGACTTGAACACCACTATTGATGCAATGTCTATTGAGATGTCCAGTCCATTGTCTTATCCTGTTTCATGGGATCAATTTCAGTTTTTGGAGCCTAAGGATGTGGACAAGACGCTTGCATCTGTACGACCCAGCACATGCTCTCTCAACCCTTGCCTGTCGTAGGTAATTTGAGCTAGCCCACAGGGGACTGACCGGATGGATTGGGGGAGTGGCGAATGCATCATGGATGGATTGGGGGAGTGGCGAATGGTCCCTACTGCCTGAAAACATACTTGTTCACCTAGGCCTTCCCTGGCTTTTAATTAAAATAATCATGATGCTCCATTTTTTTACTGCTCCTGTATTGCTCTGTATTCTTGTAATTGAAATTGTTTTTAATATTGTATTTTAATTGTATTTTAAATGTGATTTTAATGTTTGTATGTGAACTACTTAGGGACTTTATTATATTTAAGCAGTATACAAATATCACGAATAAATAAATAAATATTGTTTATTTAATCTGGTATTCCATTCTACGTGACACACATAGTAACTTATTTTGCTTGGTAATTTTGGTCATTCTTTCCCTGTACACATACACTCTTTATTTTTTACATTTCTGTACTGCCCAATAGCTGAAGCTCTCTGGACAGTTCACAACAATTAAAACCATAAAATACAATTTGATAAAATACAATATACCAGTTTAAAAATTTAAAACTACAATATAAAATTTTTAAAAATAAAACCTAACAGCAGTGCAAAGATTTAAAATACAGTAACAGGTTTAAAACAACAGAAACTGAAAGACTAAAATGCCTGGGGGGGAAAGATCTTGATGCTGAAAAGAGCACAATGTAGGCACCAGGCTCATTCCACAACCAGGGTGCCACAATAGAAAAGCCCTCTTCTTAGTAGCCACCCACCTCACTTCCTTGGCTGGGGCTCCCAGAGAAGGACCACTGATGACTATCTTAGGGTCTGGGTAGGTAAATATGGGAGGAGGCAATCCTTCAGGTAACCTGGCCCCAAGCCACTTAGGGCTTTGAATATTAATACCAGCACTTTGAATTGGACCCGGAAATGGAAGCCAATAAAGATGGAAAAGGACTATGAGAATATGTTTATGTTGGCCATTCCCGTTAACAATCTCACTGCCTTGATTTGGGCCAGCTGAAGTTTCCACTTTCCAGACCACTTTCAAAGGCAGCCCCACGTATAACACATTGCAGTAATCCAGACAAGAGGTTACCAGAGCATGGATGACTGTAGCTAGGCTCCTTCTGTCCAGATAAGGACATAATTGGTATATCAGCCTAAGCTGATAAAAGGTGCTCCGTGCCCCTGAGTCCATCTGTGCCTCGAGTGACTGCTGGATCTAAGACCACCCCCAAATATAAGTCAGATCCTATAGGGAGAGCGAACCCCCTTCAGAACAGGTTGAATATAACTTAGCTGAGCAGACAGACCACCCACTAACAGTACCTCTGTCTTGTCTGGATTCAGTCTCAGTTTATTGGCCCTTGGCCAGTCCATTCCCATTCCCAGGCACTGATTCAGAACAGCCACTACTTCAACTGGGTTTGATGAAAAGGAGAGATAGAGCTGGGTGTCATCCACATATTGATGACGCCTCAGCCCACACCTCTGGATTACCTCCCCCAGCAGTTTCATGTAGATGATTGAAAAGCATGGGGGATAGATAGGGCCCCATGGAACCCCACAGCATAGCTGCCAAGGCACAGAACGATAATCCCCCAGCACCACCTTCTGGAATCAGCCATCCAAGTAGGAGTAGAACCACTGCAATGCAGCACCTCCAACTCCCAACCCAAAACCTATCCAGAAGGATACCACCTTTGATGGTATCGAAAGCTGCTGAGAGGTCCAAGAGAATCAACAGGATCGCACTCCCCTGTCTTCTCTTGGCAAAGGTCATCCCACAGGGTGACCAGGGCAGTTTCCATTCCAAAACCAGGCCTGAAGCCCAACTGAAATGGGTCTAGATAATCAGTTGAACAGCAGCCACCTACTGAAGCACCTTGCACAGGCCTATGTTACCATTAGCTGGGTCCAGGTTAGGCTTTTTCAGGAGTGGCCTAATTGCTGCCTCCTTTACTGCCAGCCCCGCTCCCCCTCTCAAGGATGAATTTAAAAGCTCCTGGACCCAGCCAGACATCCCCTTGCTATTAGATGAAGGGCAAGGGTCAAGCACACAGGTGGTCGACCAGACTTGGCCGAGCACTTTGTCCACATCCTCGGGCTTCCTCCAGTATCAAATACACACACACACACACATTTATAACAATACTGAAAATAGACATAATGATCCAGTTTAGCAGCCATATTTGCTTCCATAACGAAGGGAAATTGCACACACTTTCACCAGTCTGATCCAACAGCTAGGTCTGCATGTTCATAGCCCTTTAAAAAGACCTGGAAACCTACTGATCAGATGAGCAGGAGGGGAGCACAAGACTGGTTTCAGTCCTCCCTTCCTGCTTCCCACGAAACCATTGATGGGCTGAGTCCTGCTCCACAAGTACCCTGATGGAATAAAGCCACCATAGTTATTACTGTTTGTTTTCTGTCAACTGGTTTATAATTGTTTAATAGAACTGGTCAATTCTCATTTACACCATTCTAGTTACATTGTATTGTGAAGTATTTGCAGTGGCTCAGAGTACTCACACCTAATCTAAGCTCCAGGTTGCTAACCAACATAAGAGTCTAGGTATTTGCAAAACTTTTATTGCTTAACAGTAGTAAAAATGTTTGTTTCCCCCCCTACTGATGCTCAATATTCCATGGTTACTGAGCATCCTCAATCTTTGTTGGACTATTTTGGGGACTGAGTTGCCCGCTTAGGGTTTTTTAAACCTTTTTATACTTCTGCAAACCTTGGGGTTTTGCTGAGCATGTTTGATACCTCCCTCTTGTTTCTCATTGGCCCCATTTTGGCTCCAGTCCTGTTGGCACTCACCACTTGAGTTCTCTTTCAGAGGAATTGATACCATTTTTTGCATGTTGGAAAACTAAACATTGCAACTGAGCGCAGTTAAACTGACTTCTTTATTTCAAAGATTGCAACAAAAATGCCATCATTATTTGCTTCTCCGCATTCTTCCCTGTTCTCAATGACATTTAATGTGAGATGGTTTGTTTCACTTGCATTTCTGCTGTGTGCGTTTGAAAGTAATCCTGCATTTTCATGAAGTTATTCCAAATGCTACAGTGGTGTGAATTGAGGATTATATCTATGACTATCTATGGTTTTCTTTATCTATCCTAAGCAGCAGGTTCGTTATCAGACAGCTTTATAATTATGAAAGTAGCTGCATATTAATGATTCAATGCTTACATAAACAACTGGCCTTGGAGAAATCTAATGAAGTAACTTGGCAAGATTTGATTTTTCCTAATTAAATGTAAATAATGTTTAAGCTTGTAGATTCCAGAATCCTTCAGATGCTATTAAAGTATACCAAATATTGTTATAAATGCAATACATAGCTATTACCCTTCTGCTCAGGTAACAAACCAGAATTGCACTTGTTCATACGGGTTCTGGGAAGGATTGGGCTTTGTGGATTTGGGCAGGGAAAAGTCCAGCTCTCCTGCCTTCCCCCACCCCTTTTGCCTATTCACTACCACCCACTAGATACAGTCTTCTACACAGACCAAATGTGAGAGACACTTTCTTACTTAGCATCTAAACTGTAATACAATGTATATTGTATAGGGTATGCTGTACCACATCTGTGTTCCTCTATTCAGCTCCACACTGGTTTCTCATAGTGCTGGAAAGGAAAAGATCCATAGCCATACAAGTGCAGATCCATTTCCACATAGATCATAGAGTTGGAAGGAGCCTACAAGGCTGTCGAGTCCAACCACCTGCTCAATGCAGGAAACTAGAGGAGGGGTCTCCCATCCAAGTAATAACCAGCCCTGACCCTGCTTAGCTTTCCACGCTCAGACAAGCTGAGCCAGCGTAAGCCACAGGCATGTGCATGCTTGCATTGTTTGATATTATAGGGGTGCTGCAAGTAATTGAATAGGGGTGCTCACATAGGTGAATACTCTGGACTTCCACAAGCAGAATTGGGGCAGGAAGCATAGGCCACTTTGAGTTGCCCACCCACTCCAATTCTGTTCACACACCACCCCTGCCCATTAGCCTGTCTTGGTCCTCAAGGGGAAAAAGATTACCTTGGGGGCTATGATGGGGTAGCAGGATCCTTCTCAAGCAGCAGATCCCTCTCCCCATGCTTCTTTGAAATATACTTGCAGCATATTGATGCTATGGTATCTTCTTCTGCCTGGGAACATGGGAGTTTTACAATCCCCATAATCCTTAGTGGAAAAATTTTTACTCCAGGGAAGATGTAAGTTGTAGGTCAATGCTCACGTTCTCAGGTGGAATATGCTGCTGCAGAAGCAACAGGACCGGTGCAAGGCAGTTTGGTGCCCTAGGCAAGATCAGATATTTAGCGCCCCCCCTTCCCATTTGAGAGCGCTGTATTTTTTTTAAGGCGTTTCTTGCGCCCCCTTTAGCCTTGCGCCCTAGGCGGCTGCCTAGTTGGCCTAATGGTAGCACCGGCCCTGAGAAGCAATATGTTGTGAGCATCTTCTCCAGTTTTCAAAGACGCAAAGGGGAAATGTTGTCAGAGAAGAAGCCACTGTTAGAGCTGCCACCAGAACCACCACTGCCTGCTATCCTGGGGATGTACAAGAATATGGTTTCTGTTCACACCTTATGCAAACATGTCCCATTCACAATCCCAAATGAGAACTCAAGCAGGAGTGCTTTTTTTTTAGAAATGTTTGCAAATTCCTGCATGTGCGATTGCATTCAGAAAAATGCATCTATACTTTTTTTTCAAAATGCACGCTTTGAAATGTGCTTTTCTCAAAAAATATGCATTTTCATGCTGGAGAGGGGGGAGGGAATG